>PVJS01001845.1:0-91525 GCA_004027185.1 Glis glis | reverse complement strand
CCTTCCTTCCTTCCTTCCTTCCGTCTTCCCCTCCCTCCCTTTCTTCCTTCCTCATTTCCTTTCCTTCCCTTCCTACCCACCCTCCCTCACACACACACTCAGCCCGCCTCTCCCTCACTTCTTCCTAAAGGAAGAGCCTCCTCTCTGCCCCTCCCTGGCTTTTGTCCTTCACAGTCTCCTCTGCTGACAGCAGAGATGCATCTCAGTTCTCCCTCTTGGAAACATTTGGCCAGCTCTCTCCCCTTTCTTTCCCTCTCTGATTTCTCAACAGTGCCTCTTCCCTGTGGCTCGTACAATTAGTTTTCAAAATTCAGACAGATATTAATATCAGTGGTTTAGAAAAAGAAGACCAGAATTCTCTAGAATATCCCAAATCATACGTTGTTATTAAAGTACTCCCCATATGCTTCATAAACTCATTATTAGAAAAATAATAAAATTAAGCCAGGCATGGTGGCACACGATTGTAATCCCAGTACTTGGGAGGCTGAGACAGGAGGATCCGGGTTCAAGGCCAGCCTCAGCTACTTAGTGAGGCCCTCCACAACTTAGTGAGACCCTGTTTCAAAATAAAGAATAAAAAATAGGGCTGGGGGTGTAGCCCAGAGGTAGAATGCTCCTAGGTTCAATCCCCAGTATGCAAAAAAAGAGAAAAATAATAAAATTATTATCTTTCTTATCTTTCTTCCTAATAAGGAAGATAGAAACTTTAGTAATATTCACAAAGAAGTATAGACAGATTGAATATACACACACTGGAAAATGTCTGCAGACAGTATTAGGTGGTTTTAAATAATGTATCATTCATTTTGTTTTGTTCTGTTTTGTTTGTGGTACTGGGGATTGAACCCAGGGGCTTTCTACCTCCAAGCTACACCCCCAGCCCTTTTTAATTTTTTGTTTGTTTGTTTGTTTGTTTGTTTTTGAAACAGGATCTTACTAGATTGCTGAGAGTCTCGCTACTTACTGAGGCTGGCCTCAAACCTGCAGTCCTCCTATGTCAGCCTCCCAAGTACTGGGATTACGGTCATCAGGCCACCACACCCAGCTAATAATGTAGCATTCTAATCTTCCAGTAATAGTAGCAGCTCTGCACAAAATATGTGTAGAAATTGCCAGTAGAACCTTTGTTGCTTTCCGAACATATTATTTCTCGGAATACCACCCGTAGAATTAGTAGAGAGGGTATCTTGTGAGTAGCCACAGCATTTACTTTGTAAGAAGACATCTCCATTAGCAACAGCCAGGACCATACACATGATTTTACTGCAAGGCCACAGCCTCACATAAAACAGATGAGCCGATGATGGCCTCTCTCCTGTTTGCTTCGCCATCCCAGTACCTGGACCTGTTGACACTGACCTTCTTTCTGCAGACCAATGCTTCCTTCTCTTGCCCTTGTCTTTCACCACCGGATCCCTTTGAGGAGTAACCTCTCTGTTGCATGTTGATCTTCCAGTCTCAATGGAGAATTATAATCCCTTTCCTCATTTTTTCTGATTCCCGAAACTCACTTTGCTCAGGATGTGGTGTTCAGAAAAATATACAGGTAGATATAATTTCCCCCCAAGAAATTCTGGTAAGGAATCCCCATGTGGAAACGGTTAGCGATAATAAATATCTATTGTTTCAACTTACTCAGCATGATCTAGCCCTTCTTTCAGAAGGAGAACTACTGTGGTTTTTGCTTGCGGAACTTCCCTGCCCCACTCTGTGACTGTCAACCATGGTGCCCAGGTCCCCAAGTAGCAAACAGATCTGCCACATTCTTCTCACGGCCGTATCCTGGCTGCACCCCAAACCATAAATTGTTATGAAAAATACCCCTGAGTGATGTGCACTGTGGTAGGAGCCAACCAGCCCCACTCGCGGAGCCATTCAGCCATTGTTAGCCAAGCTGCCAAAGAATCAAAAACCTGAATCTTTTCACTGGCAACATCAAGATTTCAGAGGTTTTGCCTGTGTCTATTCTTCCCAAATACCCAATCATTTGTAGTATTCCAATAAGTTATTAGTTTTGCTTGGAACCAAGAAAACCTTGCATTCTGGGCCAAAGTCAACTTCTAGTCTTTTCTAACTTCCAACAGGTTATTGATTAGAGTATAAGATAAATTGCTGAAACAAAGAAAGAAACAACACAGTAGCCACCACGAAAGCACAGTAGCTCAAACAGAAGAGGATTTGATTTCTCTTTCTGGAATGTTCCAAAAGTAGACACATGGTCCAGAGGGCAGGTAGCTTCTCTCCAGGAAATCAGCCAAGTGTCCTGTGTCCCTCCGCCTCCCCTCATGTTGCTCTGTCCCACTCTGGTATGTTTCTCATCTCGCTGGGTACAGAAAGCTCACGCTACACATTCAAATTCTGGCTCCTGGGAAAGGGGAAAGGCACAGGGCCCGAGGAAACCATTTGCATCTAAGGAGGTGGCTCCGAATGTACATTGTCACTTCTGCTCTCACTCCGCTGGTGACAGCTCAATCCCATGGCCTGGCTTAGCTGCGAGAAGCATTTCTGATATTTCCAACGGCAGCCATGTGACTGTCAAAAAGCAAAAGGAGCCACCATCACCAAAATGAGGGAAAAGAAATTGTGTGCTTGTGCGAAGTAGCTTTTTGTGTCTATGATGAAAATACCTGACAAGAACAACTTAGAGGAGGAAAGGTTTATTTGGCTCACAGTTTCAGAGGTTCAGTCCGTGGTCAGTTGGCTCCAAGGCAGAAATGTCATGGTAGGCAGAGGAAAGCTGCTCGGCTCATGCAGCTGGGAAGCAGAGAGAGACACACAAAGTGTCCGGGCTCTAGCCCTCAAGGCCACTCCCCCAGTGACCCACCTCTTCCCGCCATGCCCCACCTCTGAACCTTATTGTATTGGGACCAACCGTTCAATGCATGAGCTTTTTGAGTTGACACCCCAGATGCAAACCTCAATACTGGAAATCAATGACTATCCCCTGCTCAAATGGGCCTTTAGGAGAAAACTGAGAGACCAAAGGTCTTTCTTCACAGAGTCCTCACATACCTGCAGCTACCACAGTCACAGTCAGAGACATCTGCTTATAAACCCTGAATCTTTCCTTTTTTTTTTCTTTAAACCAAACAGCAACAAACAGGGAAATCGCAAGGACATGATCTTCTTATCAACTGTGGATTAGACATCAAACTCTGGCTTTCAACATCTCTGTCCAGCTCTTCCTTTTATTTTATTCACTTGATGAAAAAGACTTCTAGCTTTATTACTATGGAAATTAGAAATTCTCTGGAATGTTTAGAGTAAGAGAAGTCCCTCCTCACCGAATTTCAATTTTCCTTTACAGAACGAACCCTTAAACTTTACACCATACACCGAAGTCTATGCCCGTGTATGTGTGTATGAATGAATACGACATGCCAGACCTGTTATGCCCATCACAGAGGAGAGGAGAGAAGGGTTTATTCAGCGGGTGATCTCCTCTCATGGCTTCTCCAAGTCTTTGATCAGAGTTGCCCAGCAGCGGCTGAATCCGCAGATATTGTCATCCAATAAGACACTGACACACACCATTGATTTTTCAGAACTTAAAGCTACCCCTAGGGCTTTAATTCCACTGACACTTTTTTTTTGCATTTGAGGCCAATACTTTTATCTGATATATTTGTTGGCTTGCTTATTTTACAGTGCTAGAGTTAGAACCCAGGGCCTCGCGTAGGCTAGGCAAGTGCTCTACCACTGAGCTACATCCTCAGCCCTAGAATGTCATTGTTTACAACTCACAAGGAGCCTGGGTTTTCACACCTTGGTCCAACTTGGTCTTAATCTCAGGAATCTTGTCTTCAGAGCCCTCATCTGGAAGACACAGTCCCTGAGGCTGCCGTGGTTAAAGCAGGCTTCCCAGCCTGGAGCTCTAGCCACTGAGCCTCCCTGTTTACCTGTGATAAACAGCCCTCAAGTCTCTTCAGGGAACCTCCTCTTACCCCATGAACACTGTCTGAAAACCATGCTCCATTGTTCAAGGCTGAGGAGTACAATAAAGAGAAAACACAACCGGAAAAATGTATAGTTTCTCTATGTCCTACTGATGCATGTACCCGCTGTGTTAATTCAGTACATCGGGAAGAATCTAGCCAGTTGGGTCTTTCTGCAGGCAAAGCACCGGAGTGTGGAGAGACTCACGTGGTGTGTACATTGTGATTGGAGTCCCTGGCCTCTTCTACTTACACCCTCCTCTCACCTGCCTCCTTTCCTACTGGGAAGCAGGTGCCATGTTGAGATCTAGTGGTACCGTCACCTCTGGGAAGCTCAGTTTCCCCCTCTGTAGAAGGGGCAATCCTCCCGCTTTCTCTGCCTGGACACAGGACTCCATCCCTCACTTCTTCAGCCTCACCAGATAGGCCTCTCTGAGCTCTGTATTTAAACAGCACCTGCCTTTCCTTCTGCCTATTCCCTACCCTGCTTAATTTTTATCCATGGGGCTTATCACCACCTGACATCATACACACTTATTTATCCATCATCTCTCTCCCCCAACCTCATGAGAGCAGAAACTTTGTTTTATTTTGTTTGCTGCAATCTCCCTGGAGCCCAGGAGAGTTTCTGGCATTTAGTAGGTGAGCAATAAAATAAATGAGCTGTTGACTGAATTATGAGATTGTTGTGAAAAAGGAAAGAATACGCGTCAAAGGTTTCACATGATCCCTGGCTCAGAGAAGGCCCCCCGCACAAATTAGTTATTTGTACCGCTGCCATCACCAGAGACTCTCCGATGATGACTTATCTGATGACCTCACTTCTTTCTTCGGGGTTCTTTAATATGCCTCCCAAGTTACAACAGAGATCTCCACACCAACGCCAGGCAAGTGCCGTAGGAATAGCACCCCCACATTTCTGAGGTGGGCACGTGGGGTAGAAAGTCAAACGTGACTTAAATTACCCTCCGCTATGATTCGAGCGTGTCTCCTGAATTTCACATGTTGGAAACTTGGTCCCCAGTGCTGCAGAGTTGGGAGGTGAGTCCTTTGGTAGGTGGAGACCTCATGAATGGATTAATCCAATCATGGACTGGTGGTTTGTTGCAGGAGTGGCTGTGTTATAAAAGTGAGCTCTTTCTAGCACCCTTGCCCTGTCTCACCCTGTGATACTCTCTGCTCTTTTATGATACAATAAGTAGGTCCTGGCAGCAGATGCTACCGCAATGCCCTGGAAGTTCCCAGCCCCAGAAGCAGGAGATATAAATAAACCCCTGTACTTTATAAATTATCCAATGTGGGGTATTCAGTTTAACAAGAGAAAACAAACTAAGGCATGCTTGAAGATTCTTTAGGAAGACCTTACCTTGAAGACCAATATTCCTCAAAGCCCAAATCAGCCAGGTTTTCCCTTCCCTGGCCCCTCCCATCCCTGTATCCCAATAGAATGGCATTTCTTTGTTTGAATACTAGATATAGTATTTGGCTTGTGTTAGAGAGACTGGTGTGCCAAAAAATAATAACAGTTTAACCCGTTATGATGGTTTGTTGTTGTTGTTGTGGTTTGATTTTGGGGGTTGTTTGTTTTTGTGGTACTAGGAATTAAATCCAGGAACATTTTACCTCCAAGCTACACCCTCTGCCCTATTTTATATTTTATTTGGAAACAGGGTCTTGCTAAGTTGCTGAGGGTCTTGCTAAGCTGCTGAGGCTAGCCTCAAATCTGTGATCCTCCTGTCTCAGCCTCCCAAGTACTGGGATTGCAGGCGTGCACCACTACACTTGGCTCCATTATAATGTTTAATGCTGGTCTGTTTAAACACCAGAATGCTTCTTCTCTGGGAGAAATGCTCATACAACAGGTCCAAGACCAAATCTGGGAGCTAAAGTCACTCTGGTGTGTTCTCATACACTCGAAGATGCACCAAGCCAAAATTACCAGCACTGCTTTATTTATGAGTCTGTTCTGTCTTGGATTTTGTCTCTCTGTCCCTTCCCACTCCTCCTACGCTTCTTCTTTTCTGCCACACATACAGTTGAAATGTATGTGTTGATAGATTCATAGCAATAACGAAAGGCTGTTACACTCAAATTCTCTTCCAGTTGGAGAAATTCTTAGAAGACATCTTAGCCAACCATTTCATGCCAAAGAAGGTCTATAAGAAAAGGGGAAATAATTTGTCTGCTATCACACAATTAAGGAATCCAGTACTAGAGCCCACTTGTGGGTTCCCTAGTCCAGTGACTTTTCTGAATCTTGTTCCTCTGCCTTCTGGAGTTTCACATGTAACACTGTGTGTGTGTGTGTGTGTGTGTGTGTGTGTGTGTGTGTGTGTCTGTGTGTTACTGGGGATTGAACCCAGGGGTATTCTACCTCTGAACTACAGCCCTATCCCTATTATATGTTTTTATTTTGAAACAGGGTCTCACTAAGTTGCTGAAGCTGGTCTTGATCCTACGCTCCTCCTGTCTCAGCCTCCCAAGTACTGGGATTAGAAGCCTGCACCACCACGCCCAGCTCACATGTTAATACTTTCATTCTGCATTCCCCCCGCTCCTGAGGCCAACCTCCAAAAGAGAATGTTGTACCCCTCCACTCCTCCCCTCTCAGCTCAGGGTTCGAGTCCTTTGATGAAGGTGATATGTTTCTTCCTCTGCTCCTCCTTCAGTCCCTGCTCCTTCCCTTCTTCCCCCAGGAATCAGTTGGGTCTGATTCTGACAACAGCTTCTGACAACCCTGACGCACTGCGCCGTAGTGTAGCCAGTGCCCACCTCTTCCATTTCCTGGCAGCCACTGCAGTTCTTGGTGGGAAACATCACTCACGAAGCCCCTGGCACCAGAATCCTGACAACACAGGGCATCGGAGGCTCGTAGGTTCTTTTGGAGTGGCGTGGAGCTGGGGCAACTTCTTCACACAGAGATCAGAAACCACCTCCAGACAGACAGCACAAAGCGGGTAATGAAGAGGACTCAGTGGCTCCAACAAAATAGACAGAACTGCATTTTTGAAATAATAAGCATTTGTGTGTGACGCCAGATTCTTGTCATAGATTAAACCACTGGGAATAAACCTCACGTTACACATATGCCCTGGGCAAGGTTTTGATGGGGTGAGACATTACACAGAACAGCAGTTTGTAGCTGGGGAGCCAACAGAGTTCTAGAAAATGTTTGACCACTTACAAATGGGATCCTTCTTTTGTGTTTCAATGGGGAACATTTGGGCTACTTTCCCAACTGCCCAAACACAAATGCACCATCACTGTCAGTCGACCCCACGCCCTCTCTCCTGTTCACTCCCCCCATGCTTCACACACGTGCGTGCACACACACACACACACACACACACACACACACACGCACACACGCATGATCACTCTTCTGTTTCCAAAAGTTTGCCAACAAATATATACAATTCATTTCCTCTTCCAGATGTGGCCTTTAAAATAGTCTCAAGGGCTACGAACACGTAGAAATATTATAGAAACTAGGAAGGAGGAGCCTTAAAGGAAGAGCCATGTTGGAACAGTGCCACTTATGGACTTCCCAAGGTCATCTGAAGTCTCTGGATATTAATGACCCAGCGCCCTCTGTCCCCATTAGAGGTCTTCAGTGTCACCACATTTCACAGACTCTTTCCCCTCCATACACCATTATATTCAAGTAGGGGGAAGAAGGGAGAAGATGGAAAATATGGTAGGATTTTCATCTACACACGTCTTCCTTCAACATCTTGTCTAGTGTCTGAGGTGACTTCTCAGAGCCTTTGAAGTTGAAAGTGGATTGCCAGGTGTGGTGGCGCATGCCTGTAATTCCAGTACTTGGGAGGCTGAAACAGGAAGATCACAGGTTCGAGGCCAGCCTCAACAAGTTAGCGAGACTCTCAGCAATCTAGTAAGACCCTGTTTCAAAACAAAAAATAAAAAGGGCTTGGGGGTTATATAGGTTGGAGGCAGAATGCCCTGAGTTCAATCCCCAGTAAAAAACAAAAACAGTGGCTTGAGTGTGTTTAGCAGATGCTTTCTGTCCCCCAGTGACATTCTGTTTTAAAATAAGTTTGTTCCAGCAGATTCTTCTCCTAGCCTTGAGATGAGGAAACCCTAGTGTGCAAGGATATTGAATAATAAGTGGGTTATCATCAGTGGGGGCAGGGAAAGGTGCATAAATCAACCGCGTGTGTTACTTTTAGAGCATTCAAGTGATATGATTCCTCTTAAAAGCGTTTCTAAGTGTGCAGAGCGGAAATTGTCACTATGATTTACTGAAGTCACAGAGAACACATGTGACATTCTTGTTCCCAAAATGACATTACGTGGGCACCATTGCCTGTTTCCACCACCCCCCCTTGTAGTTTCTTACCAAATCATTGCACCCATCCAAAGGATGGACATAAATTCTCCCTGCTACCCTGCTGTCCGTGTTCAAAGACTTCGGGTATTTGGTGTACATGATCTATGCTCCAAGGTGGTACCCTAACAGAGACAAATTATGTTCCCACATCTGAAAGTCATCGTTTCTATGCAGATGCAGGCATTTTGAGAAAAATCTACAAGAGGATCAAAAACAAGATTAAACCACATCTGTTTGGGTTTAAATGACATTGTCTACGTAGTTCAAAGTTGTTTCCTTTTGTATGAAAAAAAACTAAAACCCTGCCCAGCTGTTTTTTATCTGAAATTCTTAGCCTTTATCAAAGAAGTGTTTTCATTGGCTAGCCAGTGTTATTTCTAAAAGTTAAAGTGTTTAGGAAAGAGGGCTAAGGAAAAAAAAAAGCATTCTTCGTCTCAGTTCTCTCCCTTGAGCTGTTTCTGGAACTCAGAAAACTAATCAAGGTTTCGTTCAACTCTAAATAGAAAGGCTCTTATCCACTGGATGTCCTCCTAATATAAATTATGTCTTCCCTCTTTTTCTACATGTAACTGATTATACTTGCTCTCACGAGAAGCATGAAACAAACAAACAAAAGGAATCCTAATGGGCACACATTATATAGCAAATAAACATTTGACTACATGAATGTTAAGTACTGTCCAATGGGAAAGAGATGCTTTTAAAAGCCACCATCTAAGCCAGGCATGGTAGTACACGCCTGTAATCCCAGAACATGGGAGGCTGAGACGGGAGCATTGCAGATTTGAGGTCAGCCTCAGCAATTTGGTGAGAACTTCAGCAACTCAGCAAGACCCTGTTTCAAAATAAAAAGTGAAATAGGGCTGAGAGTGTAGCTCAGTAATAGGATACCCCCAGCTTCAATCCCTGTTACCAAAAACATCAATAAACAAAAGCCACCATCTATCTGTAAAGAGTCTCATCTAACAAGAACGTGAGTGTAGGACAGTATTACCTTGGTAATGGGTTTCTTTTGGAAATCTGACACATTTAGATAGATAGATAGATAGATAGATAGATAGATATACATACATATATATATATTTTTTTGCGGTACCGGGGATTGAACCCAGGGGCGTTCTACCTCCGAGCAACACCCCCGGCCCTATTTTTTATACTTTATTTTGAAACCGGGTCTCACGAAGTTGCAGAGGGCCCCACTAAGGAGAGAGAGAGAGAGAGAGAGAGAGAGACAGGGAGAGAGAGAGAGAGAGAGAGTTGAGGCTGGCCGCAAACCCAGATCCTCAGGTCTCCGCCTCCCAAAGTACTGGGATTACAAGCATGCGCCACCACACCCAGCCCATTTATATATTTTTTAAAAAATCATATCCGATTACAAAATCCTGCTACTTTGGGAAGAATAAATAAACTCCACTCTGAAGCGCCACGCACTGGTTCATTAGAATGAAACTTGAAAGCAAAAATTGAAAAAAAAATTAAGAATGAATGAAAAGACCAGGATGTGACAGCCAAACCATTTTAAGCAACTGCTTAGCTCCTCTCTGGTGGGATGATGACTCTTGTAATATTCAGCTGTGTTTAGTAGAATGACTAAACAACACAGTACAAATAGACATGTTCACACAAGTACACACACACACATACACACACACACACACACACACACACATACACACACACATTGACTCTGCTGTCCTTACCCTGCATCAACAATCACATACCTGTAAGGAGAATATTATCAATGAAAACACAAACTTTCTTGACAATATTTGCCATCAGTTCTGGGCTAGATAGAAGCAGAATAATGATTTTTTTTTCCTTCTCAGACAAGGGCATCTTTTTGTTTTTTAATTTAAAAAAAAAGTGGTTTTAGTTTTCCTCGGTTCTGATTGCCATAGAAATATTTTTGAGAATAAATAGAAGTAAATGTTAAGCCCTGGGTTTGAATGCAAAAGCCATGGCCTTCCCTAATTCACTGGGCTTCTACCCACTTCTTCTTTCCTTAATGAAGTCAAAATGCTCAGTTTAGAGCGTGCTTGGGCTCAGAGTCATCCTGCCTGCCTTCACATTTACTTCCGAGTAACTTTGGGCTGCACAAGCTTAGTTTCCCCACCTACTGGATAAAGGTCATGGTACGACTGACTTTGAAAGGTTACAGTAAGGATTAAATTAGAAAAGGCAGGCAAAACACCTCACCCAGTGCCTCGCGCATAGTAATTGCTCAATAACTCTTTGTTGTTGGTATAGTTTGGCCATGTGTTAAGGGTTTAGTCCCTAGCCTGTAGCACTCCTGGGAGGTGGTAGAACCTTTTACATGTGGGGCCTAGTGGGAGGTTTTAGGTCATTGGTGCATGCCATCAAAGAGGACTATGGGACCCTGCTCTCTTTCTTTTGCTCCATTACCATGAAGTGAACAGGTTTGTCCTGCCACACATTTCAGCCATGATGTGTGGCCCTCTGCCAGAGGCCTAAAAGCAAGGGGTCCAACCCACCATGGGCCAAAACCTCACACTCTGAGCCAAACTAAACCTTTCTTCTTTGTAAGCCAATTATCTCAGGTTTTCTATTACAGTGGTCTGAAGGTAACACACACAGTTATCCTCATTCTTAAGAGAAGACGGGTCTAAATCTTCCCTCAGCTCCTCACTCCTGGCTGCCCCATTCTGTCCTCTGCACTCAAATCGTAAGCCAGCTTCCTTGACTGAACATGCAGTTGAAATTCTCTGGTCATTCCATCCTGAGATTGCTCATTCTGTTCTTCCCCCACCCTTCTCTTTCTTGGCTCCCATAGCCAGAAAAGCCATGCTCCTCCCTTCTGAAGCTAAGTCCTCCATCTCTAGGGAGCACGCAGGCAGTTCCAAGTATCAGTCAATGACTGTGATCTGCAAAAGGCTTGCTCAATGGGAGAGACTCCCACGACCTGGCCGTGCTGTCCACCCCAGTCCATGGAAAGGAGGTGACCAGAATGGAGGGTAGATATGCACCAAGTCCTATGTTCTTGCTCCTGGTCCTGCTCGCTACCCTGATCCCTCACTCCATCCTTTATTATCTTTCCTAGTCACTTTTTCTATTTAGGGACCAGGCCTCCTACCTACTTACCTCATCTTCTTCCCTCCCCAAACTTTGCTGCCAGGTTAATCTTGCACATTCACTCCTATTCACAAACCTCTATAGCTCGTGTTACAGCCAGGGGGTGAGGGGAATCCACTCTTCTTACAGCCACCAGAGAGGAAAACATATCAAGATCTTACTGTCTTTATTGAGGAAGAGACATTTCAGTTGTTTTTTCAAAAGCAGATGATGTTTATGGGGCTTTCTGTGAGCCTGACACAGAGCCAAGAGCTTTGCCCATCCTGTCTCTAATCTTCACAAGGATTTGATGAGGTAGGTCTTGCTTCCCCCCTGTTATTGATAAGAAAGCTCAACTTAACAAGATTAACCTGGCTCAAGGATACGTTGTTTGGGGTGCTGCTGTTTAACCATTTTGTTGGTGTGTTTCTTGTCTGTTCTACCCATGCTTCCAACTAGTTCTTTGGCACCAGGGCAAATGTTCTAAATGCCAAGCGGGTTCCCCGTAAGTTCCTCTGAAAGCAAATTGGGTCATCGGCTTCAAACGCAGCCCGGGTCAGTCCCAAAGTACAGCTGTGTACATGCCCCTTGGAATCTTTCTACTTTATAAGGCTTTCCTTCTACTGGGTCTTTTCACACCCACGGCATCTTCCCACGCCTCTTCTTTGGTCCTCAAAACATCTGCAGAGTCCCTGTCTCTGTCAACATTCTCACTGCTATAATCCAAAAGATCTGACCACGCTACTTAGAGGAAGGAAGATTTATTTGCTTACAGTTTCCTTAGAGATTTTGGGGTCAGTCCACATGAAACCAGGGTCTGTGGATCTCAGGGCACGGCGGTGGGGAGCAGAGAGAGGGAGAGCACATGGGCTCTGTTCCTTACATCACGGGAGGCTGGAAGTAAGGGCACAAGCAAGGGGACCAGGGACCATATATAATCCCCAAGGCCACACCACCAGGGACCCACCTTCTCCAGCCATGACCTTCCTGCCTAGGTTACCAGAATAGATTTATCTACTGATGAGATTATAGCCCTCATGACTTAGCTATATCAACTCTGAGCTCTTCAGGGGACATTCTATATCTGACCGTAACTGTCTCATTTTTGCAGATATGTAAAATATAATGTAGAATGCTCAAGTGATTTGCCAAGACCATATAGCAAGTCAGTTGCTGAACTAGAAAAGGGACCCACGGTTCTCCCAGCTGAACTAAAACTTTTCTAAGCTAAATCTTTTTATAGAGAGACTTTTATTGGTACATGGAAATTCTCCAAGTGTACCTCTCAGATGCCAGACTTTGAGTAGCTCCAGGACTCCAAAATGTTGGCAAATTGCATTATTTTTAAGTACCGATAGCCATTGAAGATCCTGAATGCTGAGTTGATAGCCTGGGCCCTGGCAGTGGCCTCTCTGCCCACAGCTTGCCCGGGAGGTGAGTTGAGGACAGTCTCAGCCGAGCAGTGAATGTCTTGGTTTTCCTGAATTTATTTAACAACCACCCTGGATGTGATTTCAACACAGTTTATCTTCCTACGCAGTCACATGTGCCTTTATAACTTCAAGCAGACAGACATGGACTGGGGCTTTTGAGGTTTCTGGACAAAGAGGCACTAAGGCTTATTCACAGGATTTGAATTTCAAGTGGACAGGGGAGGGCTTGGCCACAGGCCTGCCTGCGGCCTTGGACAGAGGTGCCAGGGCGGGAACGTTAGTCCAGCTCCTGTGTTTGGCTGAGCCTCATCCAGGGAGGGAACAAGGAAGCACAGAGACACTTCTCAAAGGGGGATGAGGTCATGCAATGGTTTTTAACAGTCTTTTGGTCTCTTGGTTCAAGAACGATCCGGCTAAGTGGATTTTCAAAAAAGAAATGATGAAAAAGCCAGGCTACTGGGTCTAGAGTCTGGCAAGCTGTGGAATAAATAACCAGGCAGGCACTGGGGGGTGTTGCAATTCCTCAGAGAAGGCTCTCCCAGGCTCAGGGCTGGCCCTGTCCCAGTGCTGGTGAAGTCTCCCATTGGTGGCTTCTATATTTAAATTAGGGTGAATCCAGGTTTTTTGTAGATTCAGCTACAACCATCTGCCATATAAAAAAGAAGAAGAAAAAAAACCCCAGCATGTCTTGGACCAAAAACATAGATTTTTCTGTTCCTTAGAAGTGAATTTTATGTAAGCTTACTATTTACAGGACACAGCCAGAATTGATTTTAAGGAATCCATGTTTTTCCCTATAGCTAATAGACTTTGTTTAAAAAAAACAGAAATGAAAATTTTGTATTATCCTGCATGTTCTGATGGCTGGTACCTTTTTTCACGGGGATCTCATGAAAACAGGTTTTCCAGTGGGCATTTTTGTAAACCTGAAAATCTAAACTATTACCACACTTTATGAACTTGTCTTTAGATGTGAGCATGGTGGTGTGGTTTGGGATAATAAGGGGGGAAAAGGCTGTTTATCTTTTGGAAGTACTGAACAAAATATTTATAAGTGAAATAATCGGATGTGGCGGGGATCTAGAGGAAATAAGACCAGCCATGAGTTGATATTGTTGAAGGGTAATATGGATACCTGGGTTTCACTTTACTGTTCTTACCTCTGTATGTTTGAATTTTCCCATAACATAGAAAATTTTAAATCGTCTAAAAATAACTATAAAACACACTGCCCTTCAACCCGCAGTCTCTTTTGCTTTGTCCCATTTGATATTTTTCCCAGATGTGTGGAATCATCTTGCCAATCTATTCATTTACCTCCCCACTCCACACCTAGTAAAATTGGGACCCGGAGTGTCCCCCAAAGTCCCATGTGTTAAAGACTTAGTCCTCAGGTTGGTACTACTGGAAGGTAGAGGAATCTTTAAGGGGTGGGGCCTAATGAGAGTAATTAGGTCACAGGGGCTGTTGCCCCCCAAGGGGATTCTGGGATACTGGTCTCTCTTCCTCTCTCCTTTTCTCCTTTATGTTGTTCCCTGCCATGAGCTGAGAGCACTTCCCGCCATGATGTGTTTAGCTCACCACACTGACTGGAGACTTGCAAACTCGAAAACTGTGGTCCAAAATAAACCTGTCCAATAGAGTCGTTTATGACCTCAGGTATTTGCTATAGTAACAGAAAACTGACTAACACACTGTAGAATATGAGCTCCATGAGACTGGATACCTGGACTGAATTATTCATGTCTTAGAAAGAGCACCAGGGATAGAAAGTTGAAATCTAGGTTTCCATCTCAAGTCTCACAGTCTCACAATCTTCCACCTGTAAGATCAGGAGGAAGTGGCCTGGTCTCAGAGCCCAATCCTCACCTGCTGCCTTGAAATCATCCCTCTGCAACAGGAATGTTGTGAACATGAGTAAAAATACTCAAAGGCCAATCAGAGGACTAGCCACCTATGAAACTCTGAGCACGTTAACTTCTTTTATCTTTTCCTTTGTTGTGAACGTAGCATATTTAGTTGATGTTCACATTTTCATTGCCAATAGTTTGGGAAGATTTGGTAACTAAAAGTTATTTCTTTTCACTTTATAAAGATGAGTTTTAGAAAGCAAAGTCTGGTTGGTTGTTTTTCTTTTTTCTTTTTTTTTTTTCTTTTTGGCTTTCCCAGTTCTGACTTGATCTTTGGAATGGAAACTCTGAGCATATAAGTTTGGGAGATCATTAATAGGAGAGAGATAAAAACATTTTGAACCCCCCCCCCCATAAACGCCCAAGCCAAATTTTATAGAAATCCAAAGCGTGTTTGAGATATTCAGCAGTTTTCCTCAGGCCTGATTATAGGCTGCATGGCCTTAATTTTTCTCTAATATATAATTCTCTGTTATAGTACTCTACTAAGTGCTGTGGCATGTCATTAATGCTTTAAAAATGTCATAAAAGTACACAGAGCAGAAAACCTCCCAGCTAGAGAAATTTTACAATCTGAAGATAGAGGCAGTTAACTTTAATCTAGGGAATAGAAAAATAACCACAGAATGGGTGGGTATCTTGTAGAGAATGTTCCTACTTGTTCTTTTGAAGTAAGAAGATGATATTTGGGAACCGACAGTATTTTGACCGTAGAGGAAAATCCAAAATGAGATCTGAAAGTACTCGTGGTAGATGAAAGGAAAAATAGGACCGAGGGAAAAGAAATAATCAACAAAACAATTTGTCTGCAGATACATTTGTGTTTTGTTTTTGGTGGTGGGGATTGAACCCAGAGGTGTTCTACCTCTGAGCTACACTCCCATCCTGTTTTATTTTATTTTTTAACTTTGAATTGGGGTCTCACTAAGTTGCTGGGAGCCTCACTAAGTTGATGAGGCTGGCCTCGAACCTGGGATCCTCCTTTCTCAGTCTCCCAAGTACTGGGATGACAGGCATGTGACACTGCGGCTGGTGGCACATAGATATTTTTAAAAGGCAAAATTAAGTTTGCAGTTGTTGGCAATAAAAGGCAAAACAGCATTATGGAAATTTGGGAAGCAGTTCAATGGTCCCTCAGTATCCTCTGGTGATTGGTTCCAGAACTTCCCCACTATGTCTGGACACCAGAGTCCTAGGATGCTCAAGTCCCTGATATACAATAGTGTGGTATTTGTGTGTAACCTATGCATGTGTTCCTATACACTCCCAACCATCTTTAGAATATTTACAATACCTCAAACAACGTAAATGCTAGGTGTAGGCACGTAGGTGCTCTCCTGTATTGTTTGGGAAACAATGATAAGAAAAGTAGAGATACAATTTTTTTTTCAAATATTTTTGAGCCATGATGGACTGTGTCCGCAGATGTGGAGCCTGCAGACAGGGATTGCCCATCAAAGGTGCTGAAATATAAATAACACACCAGTAGAGAATTTTACATTTGCAAATAAGCCAAGCTGTTGAAAGGCTATAATGCTTCTTCCTAAAGAGAAGGAACAAATGGTTCCCAACCATTGAAATCAATCAGTGAATTCAAGAACTATTTATTGAGCACCTGCTGTATTTAGAAGCAGGGCAGGCACTGGGACTATCTATACAAAGGGGAATTGGACATACACACCCCCTCCCTCATAGCATTTACAGTACACTAGAGAAGACAATAATAAGCAAGTTGCTATAAGTAATTGTCAATTGTCCTCAGGAGCACTTAATAAGGAGTTCTATCCCCATTAAAGCTATGGGAAGGGGGATGGAGCAGATGCAGAAACACATCCTTGAGGAAGTGTCATGTATTCAAGCTTCATCCTGAATGAGTCGACTTGGCCGGGTTACCAAGGGAAATGCTCTCTAAACAGTGCTTGTGAAAGACCCCACGGCAGGAGAAAGCCAGTTGAGGGTATGAACTGGGAGGAACTCAGTACGGCTAAAGTAGGAGGAAAAATGGGGAAGAGACTGGATAAAAGAGGTACTGATCAGATCACCCAAGGCCTTGTTATGGATTCAGGACATTATCCCAGGAACAACAAGAAAATTTCAGGAGTTAAGGCCAAAGAAAACATCATGACTCTGGCAAAAACCATTCCAGAATGGAGCGAATTATGATTGAAATGTGCTGGAAAATGGGCCATTTGTAGACATGAGCCAAGATATCCAGACACCTCCTGAACATCGCATTCTGAGAGCCCATTGTCCTCTGAGACTGAGGAGTCTCGGTGCACCCTGCTACGAGGAGGATCAACAGACACACACCCCCAGGAGATCATCCCTGGAAAACAGACAAAATAATTACAAACCACATCTGAGGCACAAAAACTTGGGAAGAGATGTCTAGTGGGTGGGACTGACCCATCCCAGAGGCTGGTTGGGAAACCGTCGTGCATAGCTTGGGGTGGAGGGGTAATCCAAATCATCAATCGTCGGCATCTTTAGAAAGTGTCCTTCGCCACAAACGGGAGTGGTGAACTCCCACCCCTAATTCTGGCTTGTGGTCTGTCGCACAGGAATCTGCTCATCACATCTTGGGAAAGGTTCCACCCGTTTGCTTGAGACGAAAACCTGGGAACCATCCTTGATCCCTTCCCTTTTTGTTATCCCACACATTGAACCCATCAGGAAAGTACTTGAAGTAGTTCTTGCTTCTGAAATAGATCTTGAATCCATTTCCAGTGCTATTGACCAAGCCGGCACCAGCCTCCCTCTCTGGCTTTGATTACTGACGATAGTAGCCAAGTCCTTTGCAGCCATTGTCGGGATAGAGAGTGAGCCTATGACGCTTGAATCACAGGTCATCACCTGCTCACGCAAGATCCTATCAAGGGGCCAAAATTGATATGGATATAAATGCTATGAACACGATAAACAAGTTTGATCTAATGCCCATTTAGAACCCTGCACCCAACAGTATAATACTTTTAATCCTCTTGAAAAGTATGTATAAGCCAGGCATGGTGGCGCATGCCTGTAATCCCATCATTTGGGAAGCTGAAACAGGAGGATCACAGGTTCTAGGACAGCCTCAGCAAGTAGTGAGATTCTCAGCAACCTAGCGAGACCCTTTTTCAAAACAAAAATTAAATAAAAAAAGGCTGGGGGTGTATCTCAGAGGTAGAATGCCCCTGGGTTCAATCCCCAGTACCACAAGAAAAAAAAAGTATGTATAACATGTATTTTTTAAATAAATTCAGTGTTCATGAGTTAGGAAAGCAATCTCAATATCAAAGAATTTAGATCATACAGACTATGTTCTCTCACAAGAGTACAATAAAACTGCAACTCAATAAAAGAGGGTATCATCCCCTGCACTTAGAAATTTTTAAACACTCTGCTATTAGTCATTAGTGAAGAAAGAAAACAAAAACTGTTTGGAAATAACTTACCCCCCTCCACACTTAAAAAAAAAAGCCTTCTGTGTAAGAGAATAAAAACTCTACTGGTAGAAGTCTGTATCACCTTAAAAATACACAAAACAAAAGAAAAAATGAAAGCCAATGAGCTACGTGTTCAACTCAAGAAGCTAAAAGAAAGAATAACAGAGTAAACTCGAGCCAGATGGAGGAAGGAAATAATAAAGATAAGAGCAACATTTAGAGATATGTTTTTTAAAAACAAACAGGATTGAGGCTCAACCCAACCTAACTCCAACCCTTTGAGAAGATAATAAAATAGACAAACTTACAACAAAATTTAGGAGAAGATAAAGGGGAGAGACCATTGGTAAACATGACAAATGAATAATCGACCAATAAGTGAATTCACATTGGTAATTAGAAGGATAAAATGAGAATATGTAAGTGAAAAGTGTGGTCTACTACCAGAAACTCGGTAGGAGCTTGTACTAGTCCATTTTCTGTTGTTGTAACAAAATACTTAGGGCTAGGTGCTTTATTAAGAAAAGCGATTTATTTAGCTCACAGTTCTAGAGGTTCAAGAGCAAAGGTATTAGCGCTTATCTATTGATTCCTAGGGCTAGATGCTTTATTAAGAAAAGAGGTTTATTTAGCTCACAGTTCTAGAGGTTCAAGAGCATGGTACTAGCATCCTAGAGAGGGCTGTCTTACTACACCACAATGTGCAAGAGAAATGGACAAGTTATTGGCGGAGTGCAGAAGGAGCCACACACACAAAGTGACCACATTTGATGACAGCTGGCTCTCACGAAAAGTAACCACACTGAGGCTGGCCTTAGTCCCTTCTGAAGGTGGCACCCCAATGTCCTATGTATGTTTCCCTGGCCCCACCTCTTCACACTTCTGCCATCTCAGCACCCCCCCCACCCTGAGGAACAGGTTTCTAGCACACAAACCTTTGCAGCCACACTCAAACCATATCCAAGCCAGAGCTGAACCCAGCCAGTGTCAGTCCCTCTTCTCTAAATGAAATAGTAAATGAATCACAGTGTTGATGGGCAATGATGACTTAGTGCAGTGACTTTAAAATGCCATGCACTTTCATAAAAACAAATCTTAAATCCCAGAATATGTAACCAATAATTGCATTATGGCTCCAAATAATAATGCAAAAGAAAATCTGTGTTTGCTGCCCCCCATAACCCCCTATACAGCTCTAGGGGATCCTAACTCCACAAAAGTCTTTTTAGGGCCCACCATGCTCAGAGCTGTATTCACCAAGATCTTCATGTGTGACTCCATGGATTGAATCATAACATGGAGACATGACATCGGCCCATTTTCTCTCCTGGGTCTGCATGAATCCCTGGCCTTACTAAAAGCATGAAGGTGTTTTCTCCCTCCTCCTTCTTAAAACAGAACACCAGTTGGGCATCTACCATCATTACTATCACTGTTAAAATGCTTAAGTTGCAAGTAATAAAAAAAATTCCAGCCAACAGCCAAGGAGATCATTTATGGGAAGAATGCTGGGTGATTCACTGAATCTGTGGAAGAGATAAAGAGCAATGCACAGGGAAGGGTAGGAATCAGGACAGCCCCAGCTCTTGGGAGTGAGAATCAAGTGAGCTTATTCACAAAGGCACTGCCAGGAGGTGAGTCACCTCTATTAAAGACCCGTCTACATGCATCCCTGCTCAAGACACTCTTTCCCAGAAGCAAGACTCCATGAGAAGCTCCGGCTTCTCACCAGGCTGGCCTCCCTGCCTCCTAACCAGTCCTGAGCTTCTCAGTGCCATACCCTCTGCAGCTCCCCAGGTTCCGGCCCATTTTTCTACGTCTCAACTTTCAACTTCCCACGGAGCCTCTAAGCTCCTGATTTCTCCAAAGTTCCCTTTCCTTACGCCGACGTAAGGTTGGTGCCTGTTGCTTACAAGCAAAATTCTGGCTAATACAGAGGGGCTTTGTTCAAAGAGTTGTGCACAGTTAATAATCCATACCTTTAGGCAATTGCAGATATTATGAAATTAGGATAATAGACTAGACTCTTACTATCAGTCTGTTATGACTTAAGACCAAAAATAGTAAGGGTTATGGACTCAACCGGACTAAAAACCTCTAAGCCTAAACAACCTTTGGCAAAACCCTAAAGCAAGGCTGCGCTTTCTGCTCTTGTACATTTATTTGTACCTTGGTCTGAATGGTTTTCATTGATCGCAATTGTCTCTTTGCCTCTGATTATAACATCTTGAAGTTAAAGCAAAAAAAAAAAGGCCTTCAATAGCCCCTTGTCCCTGCCAAAGTGAGTTTGTCAAAACAACAGACAAAACAGAACTCCATTTGATCATCCCAGGAGAGTGGAGCGTGGAGAACCTCTGCCAAAAATATGTTCAGAGCAAGCCTTCAATCAGAGGTGCCTTTTATCTTTGGCGACATCAGTAAGCTGACCTTAAGAAAACGTAGCTACGCTCTCTCTAGCCTCGAATGTGTGGGAACCAGACGTAAGCCTCTATATGCCAGAATTTTTATTACAGAACTAACCCAAACTCCTCAAAGAGCCTCATAAATTCACAGTAACATGTCCATTGAGACTTTTGCCCAGTAAATGTGTGGGAAAATGCACATATTGCCTAGGCCAGTGTTCACCAAACAACATCCAAGGGGCCATTTGTGACTTGGCCAGTGGTGTCAGTGGCTTTCCCCCTTAGTCTGTCCTTGACTTTGAACATTTGTTGAACCAACTCCAGGTATAGAAAGTGTGTCCCCCAAGGGAGCCACTTTGTGAGAAAGAACAGAGTCCCACCGATCTAGAGGGTGTCTATGTTAAAAGGAATAATGAAAACCATGAGCTTGGAGAGTTGGAAAAAAAAAGACTGCACTATCTTTGGAAACCAGATGCATTCATCCTTAAGGCGCTGAACCCTAAGATGCACGCCAAGAAGTGGCCATCTGATAAATAGGACCGGGAAAATGGCCAATAAATACACACACAAAAAAAATTGCTTAACATCACTAGTCATCAGGGAAATGCAAATTAAAATCACAATGGGACTGTACTCTACCCATCAGGATGGCTGGAGTTGAAAGGATTCCGCAGGCCAAAGCATGTGGAGAAACTGGGACATCGGCAAACTGCAGGTGCAAACTTAAGTGGGCATAATAATTTTGAAGAACCATTTGGCATTCTCTCATTTTTTTTTCTACTGGGGTTTGAACCCAGGGGCCTTCAGCCTCTGAGATATACCCCCAGCCCTATCTTATTTTTTATTTGGAAACAAACTGGCAAAGTTGAGGAGGGCCTTGCTAAATTGCTGAGGCTGGCCTCAAACCGGAGATCCTCCTGCCTCAGCCTACCAAGTACTAGGAGGACAGGCATGTGTAATCTGTCCAACAAATACATTCACAAATAGAGCAAGAAACATGTATAAGAATTTCCTTAGTGATAAATCTCTAATTTCCATAAACTGAAAATAATTCAATGTCCATCAACAATAAAAGAGAGAAAGCTGTATAGTTAATACTCCACAGAAATGCAAATGAACAAGCTACACAAACTTACAATCTTAATATTGAGCTGAAGAATCCAGATATACACAAAAAATGGTATTACTTTAGTATATTAGTATTATTAGCATTTTATTAGTATAATTATTGTTAATATTATTTTATCAACATTATTTATTAGTATTAAAAGTAATTTATTAGCCAGGTGTGGTGGCACATGCCTGTCACCCCAGTCCTTGGGAGGCTGAGACAGGAGGATTGCAGGTTCACAGCCAGCCTCAGCAACTTAGCAATGCCTTCTGCAACTTAGTGAGACCCTGTTTCAAAATAAAATAGGACTGAGGGTGTAGCTCAGATGTAGAATGCCCCTGGATTCAACCTCCAGTACCAAAAAAGAAAAAGGTATTTTATTAGTAGTATCAGACATTAGAATTTCTTTTATACAAAGTTCAAAACCAAGTACAATGAAATTGTAGTGTTAGAAGGCAGGAGAGTGGTCGGCCCTGGGGAGAAGGACAGACTGTTCATGGGAGGGGCCACAGAGCGTCCTCTGAAGGTACCGGAGTGTTCTGCACTTCAGTCTCACTGGTAGTTAAATCAGTATTTATAGTAAAATGATTATATATATATATATACATATATATATACATATATATTATATATAGTAAATGATGATATATTATATATAGTAAAATGATTATAGTAAAATGATTTTGCCTTAGATTTATGCATTGGACACTTTTCCGTGCATGTACACTTGATGTTAAGAAGTTTTCCGAAAACAAATCTGGAAGCTGGCTATGGTGGTGCACTCCTGTAATCCCAGTACTTGGGAGGCTGAGACACAAGGATCACAGGTTCGAGGGGCCAGTCTCCGCAACTTAGCAAGACGCTGAGCAACTTAGTGAGACCCTGTTTCAAAATTAAAAAATAAAATAGGGCTGGAGGTGTAGCTCAGAGGTAAAAAATAAAATAAAACAGGGCTGGGGATGTAGCTCAGAGGTAGAATGTCCCTGGGTTCCATCCCCAGTACCACGAAAAAAACAAACAAAAACCAGAGCTGGAGACCTCTTTGTTAGTCTGTTTCCTCATTACACAATAGAATGTGACACAAACTGATTGAAAAGAAAAGAAAAAGAATTACTAAAAGATGAACAAGGACCCCCGGCATTCCCAGGAATCCTGGAGAAAGCACCAGAAAACAAAATATCTAAAACCATGCTTCTGAAGGATTTGGGTGAGAAAATTGCTCCCCCCACAACAGCCACCATCAGAAAAACAGAAGTGAGATGCTAAGAGAAAAGACCTGGGCGTGTTTAGCGTTTACAGCCGAAGGAGGTCTTTGCTCCATCTCAGGCTGATAAAAAGAGAGATTTCTCAATATAGAAAGTAAATCAAGTGCTGGGTGGCCAGAACGGATTGCAAACGTTGAACATGCCTTGTTGTGATGGCCTGTTGACTCGCCTGCCTTCCCCCCAGGCGACCAGCAATCTTATCTAGCCTGGTTCCCTTTCATCTGGGCACCGGGCACAATGTCTGACACACAGCAGGCCCTGAGTAAATATTGCTGAGCCAATGAATAATAGAAGAGGTATACAAAGTTCAGCAAAAAGCGTAATGCTCAGTAAATGTTCTCTAAAGATGTACAGTAAGCATGCTTATAATCCCAGTCCTTGGGAGGCTGAGACAGGAGGATCGCAGGTTTGCAACCAGCCTCAGCTACTTAGTGAGGCCCTCTGCAACTTAGAGAGACCCTGTTTCAAAATAAAGAATAAAAAAAATAGGGCTGGGGGTGGAGCTTCGGAGGTAGAATGCCCCTGGGTTCAATCCCCTCTACCACAAAAAAATAAAATTAAATTAAATTAAAAATTTAAAAAAAAAGATGTACAGTACATATAACTTCAAGTAATGGATGCTTGAAGTGAGGGGCCATTTCTCATGCTACTGTGTGTCCCTAGTGATACATTACACAGTTAATTCACACTCAGTGAGCTAGGTGTTGGTGGCACACGCCTGTAATCCCAGTACTTGGGAGGCTGAGACAGGCTGGAGTCCAGCCTTAACAACTTAGTGAGACCCTCCACAACTTAGTGAGACCCTATTTCAAAATAAAAATAAAATAGGGCTGGGGGGTGTAGCTCAGAGGTAGAATGCTCCTGGGTTCAATCCCGAGTCTCACACCACACACACACACACACACACACACACACACACTGCATTCAGTAATGTTTGTTGAGTGAATAACTAAATCAGTGAGTGAATGAGTATGTGTCAGTATAATTCATCTGTAGTAGGGTATGTGCCAGGAGCTGTTTGGATTAAAGACTGATTCGGTGCTGGAAGATTGAGCAAGGACCCACGAGGCCTCTGGATCCTGCCGGGAGGGGGCATCCGGAGAGGAGAGGTGCCCGCATGCTAGGATGGGCTTCCTGCTGATTGTCACCAGGCACCACTGAAGCTCATGTCTGTATGGGCCAAAGTCCACAGGAATGTTCTCTTCTCTTCTTCATCTACTTCTCAAGGTTCATATTGCTTCCCTTACTTCCACCTCTCTAAACATGCAGAGACAGAGGGGTATACAGTATGGTTTTCACCTTAAAACCATAGAAGTTAGCTGAGATCATGGTGCATGTCTAGTACCCTAGCTACTCGGGAGGCTGGGCAGGCTGATGGTGAGTTTGAGCAGCATAGCAAGACCCTCTCTCAAGAAAAAAAAAAAAATCACTAAAGTCTAGCCCTTCTGTAGAGAGCCCAACTAATAGAATAACAAAATCCCCCCATTCCTCTTACTGTCTTTAGAGTACTTTCAGCTCTGCAAGATGGCAGCACAACTCCTGATTTCTGGTAGAGTGTCGGTTCCTCTAACTTTCCTTAAGATTCCTTTAGACTGAAAGTCTCTGACTCAGTGCAATGACAACATCCCAGAGTTTGGCCTAACTACACGTCTTCGGGTGGCAACTTCAACACGGATCTAAAATGGATTTCACCCAGAAGGTTAGCGCGAGCGGACAGCCTGATGAGGGTGCGTGATGTGCCGTCTCATCAGAACACGGCAGAATGCGGTCATTTGTCAGAAGATAGGAAGTGAATCAGAAGAAAGCCAATCAAAAACGTTATCACATTGCTTCAACCAACCATCCAGTTAAATGAGGAGGAGGAATTGGAAAACTACAGATGGTTGTATTTATTGGCCAAAAAAAAAAGGAAATTTCAAAGCATAGTAATGTTTTCTTCTTCAATGTTAGAGTACTTTAAAACTATTTTTAATGTGTAGGATGAATGATAAATGAAAAGGCTGAGCAACAATGGTTGCCCAGTTCTTCTGGAATTTCTGCTGAACTGGAAACGGCCAGGAGATGGCAGTATTACCCCCACTATGCGCACCCTCTCCTGCCAAATTCCCAAGCCATCCACATTTGAAAGTTAACGATTGCAAATAGCGTAGCAGCTGCCCAATTTGCTGGCTGTTGTAATCTTTCTTTTATGATACACCCCTTCTCTTTTAAAAGAGATCCATTTAGCCAATATGGCCTTTAAATGTGAGCATAATACTAGATGATGCATAAGCACTGTGCCAACTTCCCTTTCTCCCCCTCCTTCCTTTGTATTGGCTTTTATAGAAACAAGTCTTTGCACGTCTAATTGTATGGAGACAATTAGCTGTTCTATATAATGTTGCCTCCTCCTCCTCCTCCTCCGTCTTGCATGTGCAACTACTTACATACAAGTTTACTCACAGGTACTGAAGCACTGCCAGGGGAAACAGAAAGGACGGAGGATTGATTTTAAACAGATTGTGGGTCACATCCCGGTTCCCCTACTTTTCTTCACCAAGCCCCATTGTGTTCTTGCTTTTCTATTCTGCTTTGTTTGGGTTTTGTATGGGAAGATAAAATGATTGAAGTTAGGAATATCTGCCTGGCAGCACTATGGCCCTAAGTTTATATCATAGTTGAATTGAGTGAATATTTATTAAGTCCCCTACTGTGTGCCAGGCCTGGTGCCCAGCAGTAGTCCTCACTAGCCTCATACAGCTATTTGAGTTTACATTCATTGAAATCAAACAAAAAAATCCAGTTCTTCAAGTGCACTGGTCACATTTCAAGTGTACAGTAGCCATAGTGACTAGTGGTCGCCATATTGGATATTGTAGCTATACAGCATTGGCATCGTTGTAGAGAGTTCTGTTGGACACACTGGTCTAACGCTCATGGAAGTCTGTTTAGTCTAGATGAAGAGTGTTCAAGTGTGTTTTTGGAAGACTGTGATCATTTTGAAAAGTGCTATCAGAGACCCATCTATAAAACAGAGAGGTGAAGCCAGGCATGGTGTCGCACACCTGTCATCCTGGTACTTGGGAGGCCGAGTGAGGAGGATCGCAGGTTTGAGGACAGTCTCAGCAAGTAGTGAGACTCTCATCAACCTAGCGAGACCCTATTTCAAAATAATATAAAATAGGGCTGGGGGATGTAGCTCAGAGGTAGAATGCCCCTGGGTTCAGTCCCTAGTACCACACATACACACACACAAAGCCAGAGAGGTGAAATAATCAGGGTAGTGGTGAGCCCCCTCCATTGGTAGGGTAGAAGATACACATAGATATAGATTTAGGAAGAGAAACAGATAGTATCTCTTTAAGGGAAGTCTTCGCACAAAAGATGAGAGTCAACAAGTTATCTAGAAGTGTCCACGTAGTTTCTGGAAGACTAGAGAGGAAGAAATAAAAGTCCATGAAAATGTATATCATGTACAAAGGTATTGAGAGAGATGAGGTCACGGGTATGTTCAGGGAATCTGAGCTGTTCTGTGTTATGGAAAGAGAAAGCTGAGAACAAGAGAGGTTCTATGGAGGAGGCTGGACGAAGGAGAGAATCGTGAACCAGCCAGATTTTGAACATTTAGAACAAAGATTCGGTGTGGGTTCCTTCTTCTAATCCCATGTGAGAGAACCCACAGTGACCCTTGTTTTTCTGAGCAAAGGGAGAGAGAGCAGAGACTCCGAGATTCATTCTTTCCACGACCGTGTCTGAACTGCAAACGAAACTAACTCCTCTTCCAGTGCTGTACAGAACCTCCCAGAACAAAGCTGTTTTCCTCACACATACCTCAGACTGTGAGGACAGCGGCCAGCCATGTCACCAGTAACTCCTCTGCCCCCACCCATACACAGGCGTTCCCCCGGAATGAGACAGCACCGCCTCCTGCCAAGGCTAAAACATATTCAAGCCTCATGAATCCCAAGCTTTGAACCAATCTCCAACTTTTTGTGGTTACAGTTCATAGTCAGCTGGCACATGTGACTTCCTGGTTGGAAGATAAAAGGCTTAGGAAGGAAGAATGGTGGGGAGAAATCTGAAAAACCTACTTCATATCAAATGGTGCTTGCTAAACAGAACTTGGATGAGCACAGCACGGATGAGTCCTAATCATCCCGATTACATTTCTGAAAATGTACACACTTGCAAAATTTCGGGAGGAGGAGGCTTGGCGGAAATGTATGTGGGGTTTCTCTAGCCTGGAGACATTTGGGAAAGAGCTGGAGGGATAAGTTAACTCTCGGCACACAGCTGGGAGTACAAGAGCTGTTTTCAGGAGGGGATAAAGAAAGGAGGAGGGGAAAAAAAAAAAGCTCTGTTGTAATAGATGTTCCAAGAATCGCTGGTCTTTCATAAGAGGTGAGGTGGGGATGGTGGGGGAGGGACCCGGTTGAGCTCTTCATAAGGTTTTATTTAAGCCAGAATAGAGATAATCAGCTCCGCTGTGTATTCCCATACCGAATGCTCCGGGGGCCCAGAATTCTGTCACATTCCTAACCCAGATAATTTTAGCAGTCCTCTTTCTGAAATAGAAAACGTACCAAAGACACTTCCTGGGCTGTCCTGGACTCCTCCAGCAAGCAAAAAAAAAAAAAAAAATAGTCCCCCTTCTCTGTCCCAGGAGGCCAATTACTCCTGTGACAAGATCTCTCCTGTCCTTTCCATGTGATACCGCTGACAAAGGGGAACCTGGGTCAGGCCGGATGCTCATCACTTGAAACTCAAGTCATCCTCTTTGTCATCCCAGTTAGAAAGTCGAGGGAGGGCATCTGGCTCCCAGGGTCCGCTCCCAATGCCTGCTTTGATGGGGATGATGCTGCAGGCTGGAAGAGAAGGGTAGCTGGCACGAGTTTACCGGAGTGCCTAAGTCAGTCCTAGTGCTTGAGTCCTTTCAACCTAATGTTCCTCCTGTAAAAATGGGAACTCTCAGAATGTCATGTTGAAATTATATGAACTGTCTCCTCCTCTTCCTCCTCCCCCTCCTCCTCCTCCTTCTCCTCCTCCTCCTTCTCCTCCTCCTCCTACTCCTTCTCCTCCTCCTCCTCCTCCTCCTCCTCCTCTTCTTCTTTGTGGTACTGGGGATTGAACCCAGGGGCATTCTACCTCTGGTCTATACCCCCAGCCTTATTTTATTTTATTTTTTTTGTTTTGAAACAGGGCCTCTTGTGAGGTTGCTGAGAGTCTCTGTGCCTTGCTGAGGCTGTCCACACATCTGCCATCCTCCTATGTAAGCCTCTCAAGTACTGAGATCACAGGTGTGTGTCACCACACCTGGCTTCCATTTATTTTTTTTTTTAATTTTGGTGAGAAAACTTACATGAGATCTTTTAACAAATACTAAAGTATACAAAGTTGGGCATGTTGACACACACCTGTAATCCCAGGACTTGGGAAACTGAGACAGGAAGGATCACAGGTTCAAAGCTAGCCTCAGCAACTCAGTGAGGCCCTCAACAAGGCAGAGAGACTCTGTTTCCACATAAAAAATAAAATAGGGCTGAGGGTATAGCTCAGAGATATAACGTCCCTGGGTTCAATCCCTAGTATGTGTGTGTATGTATGTATGTGCATATATATACATATATGTATATGTGTGTATGTATTTATATGTGTGTGCATATGTATGTATATGTATGTATGTGCATATATATATATATATATATGTATACATACATTTAAAATATACAATACAGTATTGTTAACACTGAGCACAATGTTGTAGGGCAGATCTTCAGGACTCCATCATCACATGCAAGTGAAATTTTATACCCATTGAAAAGCAGCTCCCCATTACCCCTTCCCCCAGCCACTGGGAGCTGCCATTGCACTCTCTGCTTCTGTGTCTTGGACTGTGTAGAAACCTCCTAGGAATGGTAATAAGTCGTATTGTGCAGTATTTTCTTCCTGCTACTGCCTTTTTAAACTTAGCATGATGCCTTCGAGATTCATCCATATTGTGACATATGGCAGAATTTCCTTCTTTTAGGCTGAATAATGTTCCGTTGTGTATATTTCGCATTTTCTTTATCCGTTTATCAGCAGATTGGACACGCTTAGGTTATTTCTTCATTTTTGTTATTGTGAACAGTGCCACAGTGAACGCAGGAGTGCTATCTCTTTGTGATCTCGATTTGAATTCTTTTGGGAAAATGCCCAGAAGGGGAACCACTGGATCATACAGTATTTCCATCTTTAATTTCTTTTTTTTTTGTGTGGTATGGGGATTGAACCCAGGGGCATTCTACCTCCGCGCTACACCCCCGGCCCTATATTTTTATACTTTATTTTGAAACTGGGTCTCACAAAGTTGTGGAGGGCCTCACTAGGTAGAGAGAGAGAGAGAGAGACAGGGAGAGGGGGGGGGGAGAGCTGAGGCTGGCCACGAACCCGGATCCTCCGGTCTCTGCCTCCCAAGTACTGGGATTACAGGCGTGCGCCACCACGCCCAGCTGCCATCTTTAATTTCTTGAGAAACTTCCATACTGTTTCCCATCGTGACTGATGCATTACATACCCCCACCAACAAACGTCTCCATGTCTCATCCTCACCAACACCAACTATCTGTTCTTCTTTGCACAACAGCCAGCTTAACAGATGAGGTGTTTGCGGTTTTGATCTGCATCTCCCCAATGGTTAGCGATGCTGAACATCTCTTCGTTCATCTGTTGACCAGTCGCGTGTCTTCTTTGAAGAAAGGCCTGTTCAAGTCCTTTGCCCATTTCTTACCTAGGATTTTTTTCCCTTTTCTGCTATTGAGTTAAAGGAGTTCTTCATATATTTTGGATGGTACTCCCTTATCACATATATAGTTTAAAAATATCTCTTTCCACTCCATAATTTGTGTGTTCACCACCCAGTTGACTGTTTCCTTTGTTGTGCAGAAAGAAGCTTTTTTTTTTGGTACTGGGGATTGAACTCAGGGGCATCCTACCTCTAAGCTACACCCCCAGCCCTTTTTTTTTTTTTTGAAACAGAATCTTACTAAGTTGCTGGGGCTGGCCTTGAACCTATGATCCTCCTGTCTCAGCCTCCCAAGTACTGGGATTACAGGTGTGTGCCACCATGCCCAGCTAGAAGCTTTTTAATTCAGTGTCATCCCACATGTTTGTTTTTTGTTTTCACTGCCTGTTCCTTTGATGGCATCTCCAATAAATCATTGGGTAATGATTTCTAACATCAAGAAACATTTCCTCTATTTTCTTTTAAGAGATTTATAGTTTCAGATCTTGCATTTAAGTTTCAATCTGTTTTCAGTTGGGATGTGTGTGTGTGTGTGTGTGTGTGTGTGTGTGTGTGTGTGATGTGATACGAGGACCCAGTATCATTCATTTGCATGTAGCCACCCAGTTGTACCAACGCCTTTGACCCAGTGTTATCCAGCCCCCAGTTAATTTCTCATTACCTAGGAACCTTTAAGGAAGGGCAAGTCTATCATTGGTAATAACCTCAAGGCTAACAAAACTTGGCCTGTAACTTCTCCTTCTTAGCCTGGAATCATTAATCAAAAGCTTAAACTTGGTTTCAACCTGTCTCACCTCAGGGGATCATTCCACGCCTGTGTTATGTTTCAGGGAACGGAGAGCTTCCTTCCTTGGAATCAGAGTGGCCTCCCGTACCTGTGCCCTCCACCAAGGGTGGGTCGCCCTCCCCTGAGGTGGGGCCTTGAGAAAGGAGTGGCTCCCTGGTCCTGGCCTTGCTTCTGGCATCCTTGAACTCATACTTCCAGCAGGAAATCATCCTGTCTCTGCTTGGTTTTATCTCTTCCTCCTATGGACTGCTCCCACCCCATCCTGGATTTACTTCCCTTGCTCTTGGTGTTTCTCGGCACCAACACCTGTTCTGTGAATATAATTCCTCTCAAATTTCTAAATCGGGGCAAATTTGAGAGAGAAAGAACTATTATTTCAGTAGAGCAGTCCCCAGATTGCAGGCCTGAATGTGGTCACAGCTGTGCATCTGCCTGGGCTGGCTTGTCCCTGTCCCCAGCTCCCTGCAGAGCACACCTAGTGATACACAGTAAGTGTATCCCCCAAAAGTGGGGAATGTGTCCCCCAAAAGTGTGCTTTGGAAATTTAATCTGCAGTGCAGTTGAGTTTAAAGATGGAGCCTAGCGGGAGGTGATTGGGCCAGGAGGGCTCTGTCGTCAGGAACAGATGTACGTTCCTGTCTAGGGACCTGGTTCCTTACTGCAGAGTGTGTTCCTCATGAAGAACAAGTCTGACCCCTGCTCTCTTTCTCTGGCCCTCTCCTTGCTCTTCTCCTATGGGATGGTTCAGTAAGAAAGCCTTTACCTTGATCAAGGGGCAGGACCTTTGATCATGGACTTCCCAGTGTCCAGATTCAGTTTATTACACATTAATCAATCTCAGATATTCTGCTGTAGGAGCACGAAATGGGCTAATTTATTAGAAAAAGGAAATGGACAGTTAAAGTTGAATCTAAGTTGGGCCTTGTGGTACATACCTATAATCCTAGTACTTGGGAGGCTGAGACAGGAGGATTGTAGGTTCAAGGCCAGCCTCAGCAACTTAGCAAGGCCGTGCTTAACTTAGTGAGACCCTGTTTCAACATTAAAAAAAAATAAATAAAGCAATAAAGAAGGGCTAGAGGTATAGCTCAGAGGCAGAATGCCCCTGGGTTCAATCCCTAGTACCACCTATTAGAAATAAATTTCCATGGCATCGCAAGAAAAGACACATATTCGAAAGTAGCTCGGCAAGGCAAATTTTACTTTTTGCAAAAAGGGATCCTGCCACTAGTAAAGTTAGGTGAGCAATGTGGCAGAAAACTGGTGGGTATTTTATTCTCAGCGGGGTTTCTGTGCCGTGCTCCTCTTGGTGGGCACATAACCTCACAATCTTTACGCCACTGGCTGAAGGGGATGCTGGGGGAGGGGGATTGGTTGGCACTCACAATTTCCAGGAAATGATATCTTCACAAAAAATACAAGTCCACATAAGGTTACACAATGTCAGTTTTACAAAATGGAGCCCAAGTCAAGCTATTCCCTTGATAGAAAAGATCTAATTGTATTCCCACACAAAAAAAAAAAGAAAAGAAAACTGAATCTATGTGAAGTGAAATAAACTGGGCACAGAGAGACAAGTATTACATGTTTTCTCTCATATATGGAAACTATAAAAAGAAAAAATTGACCTAAAAGTTGAAGAGGGATGACTAGGGCTGGGGATGGGGCCTGGGAGGAGGGGAGAATAAGAGAGAGGGTACAAGGGAGGGTGGACATGATCAAAACACTATATATGTATGTGTGGAAATGTGACAGTGAAGCCCACTCCTTTTTACCATTAAATATGTGTTAACACTTAATATTTTTTAAAATAAGAAGTTGCATCTGCTTCCCTTTGCAGTAACCTTGTCAGGTACACGTAACCACTTACTTGGTACCAGAAAGCAAGTCCCATTGCCAGAGAAGAGAAAGGATTACCATGATTTCCATTCTTAAGTATTTGAGATACTATAGAACAAATAAGAAATATATTAGATCTTCCTCTGCAGTTTCCCACACAGGGTTCCTAAAACCTTTGGAATTTCCTGAGTAACTAGGAATGTCTTTTGTTATTTATAAAGAGCCCTTCTCCTTACCTGAGTTTATGCTAATGAGATAGCTTGGGGCGGGGCCTCCAGATGGGCTCAGGATGGGGTTCCTTACCTGAAAGACCAGCGATTGGCTTGTTGGGACTTCCAGCCCCTCCTGCGCTCACCTGTGGGACAGGGAGGAGGACTGGAGATGGAGCTCTATAAAAGCTCTTGAACAGTGAGATTTGATGAGCTTCTAGGTTCCTGAATACATGGCGGTGCTAGGAACAGGGAGCACCCAAGAGGGCAGAGAAGCTCCAGCCCCCCACTCCCATGCATATCTTCCATCTGGTTGCACCTGATTTTGCTCTCACTTCTGTCAAAGACGGAGAGGAAGGACAGGACCACTCACTGCTCCTGGGTTCCAGCATGCAGTGCTATCTTTGCAGGGCACAGGACCAAGGCCTAGTGCACACAGAGCGGCCCAGATCCTCAGCCTCACCTGGAAGATCTCGTCTCCATTCGGCTGACCCCATGCTGTACTCGGTCACCCATTATCAGTATCCCAGTCTTCATTTGACTGAGTCTTCCCTTCTGGAAATTCAGTCTCCTATTTCCCCTCCTTGGGCTTACAGCTACACAAAGCAGCTAAGCTCCGGGAAAGTACAGGCAGTGTGAGTTAAAAACAGACCAAGTTTAAGCCAGGCATGGTGGTGCATACCTGTAATCCCAGTATTTGGGAGGCTGAGATGGGAGAATCGCAGGTTGGAGGGGAGGCCAGCCTCAGCAACTTAAGGGAGGCCCTCAGCAACTTAGGGAGACCCTGTTTCAAAATAAAAAGGGCTGGAGGTGTAACTCAGAGGTAGAATGCTCTGGTTTCAATCCCTAGTAGCACAAAAAAATAAAATAATTTTTTTAAAAAAACAAACCAGGTTTGAAGTTAGATGCAACAGTGTTTAAGTACCAACCTTGAGCCAAAGCTAGCTGAGAACTTGGCCAAGCTACTCATACGGCTGAGTGTTTGTATTCTCATTTAAGAGACACCTATGTGAATACCTGTTCTCAGGGTGTTAAGTGCCTACATTAAATGTCTAGTGAAGAGGTACTTGTCAAACGTTACCATGCCTGAGGCTTTTCCGGGGAATCCTGTGAGCATGCAGATTCTTACCCAGCAGGGCTGAGGTGGGATGTGAGACTTTGCATTTCTAACAAGCTCCCACCCCTGCTGGTCTGTGCACCAGGCTTTGAGTAACAGGACTGTAGGGTACTTGAGCACAGTACTTGATAGATATTAGTTATGCACCCACCCCCTCCTGTAAAAGCACATGCTCCCAGGGAGAGAAATGTGAAATGGAAAGTTGGGGGTATGGGGGGCGGGTGTAATAGACACTGACTTTGTTCATTTTGCATATGATTCCAGTACGTTCTGGGAAATTTGTTTCCTTTGTAATAGTGACAACAAACGCCATGTCTTGGACATGATGACTTTCACATGGAGAGACTGGGATCCCTTTCAGCCCAGGGCGGTGGGCAGCAGCGGGGCTCAGAATAAGGAAACAGGCAAGAAGACTTAAATGCGCTTCTCTCTCCAGGAGGCTCCTCTCTGTTTCCTTAGGAAGACGACCAAGCGCTCAATGGTTTGTTTTTTCACTCGAACATTTTATTCCATGAATAGTCTAACGGTATAAATATGTTTCAAGCACAAGCGTAAACAACATAATAATAAGAAGCACATTGAGTTTCCCGAGAATGGATGCCTGCCGTTCCCAGTGAACAAAAAAAATAAATAAAAAAAAAGACAGCAACTTTCGCTTTGAGAGAAAGCAAATGAGGACGGGAGTATTGAATGTGCTGCAGAGACTAAAGGAGGAGAGAGGAAACAGGAGGGAGAGAGGGAAAGAAATATTAGAAATGTTGGCCTCCACTACACAAATGTTCCCCAGAAATGTTTTGGTGGACGAGGGAGGAAGAAGGAAGTTTGGCAAGAAAAGATGCCTCTGGTTTTGCACTGACTGGAGACAGTACGCTTTGTTCAGGAGTACAAGAAAGTATGAGCCTAGAAATCAAGCTCAGCCTGGTGTCAGCTGACCTACAAACACCCGGAATTGTTCTGCCCGGGTAGCTGCTGACTGTCCAGAAGAAGGATGGGACAATGCCCAGAGTCAGGCAGGGCCTTCGACGCCTCATAAATACAGAGTCATTTCACTGACTGATGTTACACGTCATCACACCTGTGGAGCTGACAGTCCTTCTCAAACTCCAAGTGTTTCCTGGGCACTTGGATTTGGGGCTCCGTCCTGGACCTGCCAGACCCCTTGTCTAACCTTTGTCAACCTCCCCTGACTCAGCGCTGGGTGCTGTCCATTTCTGGTGGTTTTGACTGCATACAGTACTCTAATCCCGAGATGTACCCGATTCCTTGAAACCTGCCTCGGTTTCCCCCGCCCCTGCCCTTTCAGCCTGTACTCGCAATCCATTGAGCTGGGCTCTGGGTCGTCGGTAAGCCTGGTGCCCTATGCCTTGATGTAAATTTATCTTTGAGTGAGCAAACTCTGCCTGAGTGATTCTGTACACTTGTGGTCTGGCTGCCCTCCTAATTAATGAAAAAGCACTAAGCAAAACGGCAGTGACATTAGGTAGAACAGAGAAACACCAAGCAGAGATTAGTGCTTGTGTCTGTGCCTGGCTACCAAACACCATAGCTCTGATTTTCCATCTTGGTTTCTCCCTTTTTTTTTCTTTTTCATGTGTGTGTGTGTGTGTGTGTGTGTGTGTGTGTGTGTGTGTGTGTTTTTTGCTGGGGATTGAGTCCAGGGGCATTCTACCTCTGAGCTACACACCCCCAGCCCTATTTACTTATTTATTTATTTATTTTTGTTTGTTTGAAAACAGGATCTTGCTAGGTTGCTGAAAGCCTCACTACATTGCTGAGGCTGTCCTCGAACCTGCTATCCTCCTGTCTCAGCCTCCCAAGTCCTGGGATTACAGGCGTGAGCCACCATGCCCAGCTTCCATCTTGGTTTCTTTTATAGCAACATCTTCTTCTTCCTGGCCTCTAAATGATGCCCTAGGGTTCCACTGAATTCTGACCTCTGTTAACACTCCCTTCTCAGGCGAACTCCTCCATGCTCAGCTTTAAATAGCTTCTGTCCACTATGACTTCTGAATGTGTGTCTCCAACCCATACCTTCCCCATGAGCTCCAGATTCACACGTCCACCCACCCACCCACCCACCGGATGGTTCTCTTGAGGGTCTTCAGCCATCATAGCTCACAGGTCCAAGGCAAACGCCTCTCTCCATCCTCTCTCTGTAGACGAAGTTGGCTCCACCCTTCTGTTTGCTGCTTCTGGATACTACGGTTCCCTTCACATGCTGCATCTATGTGTCAGCGAATCCTAAATTGAAAATATGTCCAGAATCAAACTGTGGTCATCAGTTCCTGATAGGACTGTTGTAATAGCCCGTAACATACTCTTCCAACTTTTTCCTTCCTTCCTTCCTTCCTTCCTTCCTTCCTTCCTTCCTTTCATCCATCCATTTATCCATCCATCCTTCCTTTCTTCAATTCTTTCTACCCGTTTCTACTCGAGGCTTGAGAATTGATGATGAAATATACAGAATACAAAATAAAAACTCAAGACCAGAATTGTAAGCACTCCTTCTTTTAGAGTTTATTTCTGTGTGTTTTTTTGTTTTGTTTGTTTGTTTGCTTGGGTTGGTTGGTTTGCCATGTGGGGAACCACAGCCATCCTGAGATTAAAATGTACTCTGAAAACGAACTTCCCATTTCCAGCCCCCCCCCCAACTATGTTTGCATGCCAGTAGTGCCTAGAGTCAAGCGGGGCTTTCTAGAAGGCATCGGAACCCCCGAGTCAGCACCTCGGGGAGGAGCCTGCATCCTGAGCCATCTGGAGGTGCCTTCCTGGGCTGGTCCATTCTTCACCAGGTGAGCTGCAGAAGGGGTTAAGGGTCACTCTGCCGGTCCACAGGCACAGCCTCCCTCCAGCTTGCTGAAGCTCACAAGCCTCCTCCCAGAGCTGCCTGAGCAGAGCCCCACATCGAAGCCAGAGGCTCAAAGCAAAGATGCAAATTCCCAAAAGGAGGTGGCGGAACTGGAGATGCTTTTATGAAGTGTCGCTTGATAGAGCCCGCAGCGGGGCAGTGGTGATGATGGCCACACCCAGAGCCAAGCCGGGGTTGGAGACAGAGACTTCCCACCAGCATCTCCAGTCTGGCCTCAACACTCACTCTTCACTAGCCTGCCTTGCAGATGCCCCAGAGACAGTCCATCCACCAGCCGAAGCACCTGGCCTCAAAGCCAAGACAAGCCACCCCCTTGAACCCATTCATGGACTTTTATGAAAATGTGCAGATGGCGGGCATTGCCGGGCCTTCTCGGATACTGCTTTAAATTGGACACCACGGCAGCACCTCGTCCATTCCGTAGCCTCCCCCAGAAAGAGAGGCTGGGACAGTTCTGTCTTCTCTCTGGACCTAGCTTCCTGTGCCTTAGAACATTTTTCATTTATCCTTCTGGGCAAGAGATGTGTAGTTCCGTCTTCTACCTTTACTGTTTCTTGTTGTGTCTTCAAAGTCAGGTGGGCTTGCAGGCAAAGGGTTCTTCTCCAGCCTCTTCAAATGTCACCACTGGAAAAGGTAGCTAAGGTTTCCTGAATGTTCCCAGGAAAGAATTGCAAATTTTGGGCCAGGCTGCAGAGGTCACGAGATGGGATCTAAGAGGAATAGGTAGAACCAGAATGCTCATACAGCCACGGCACCCTCTCCCCTCCTCCGTCCCTCTTCTGACTTTTTTTCCAGCCACTCTGGCCCTCGCTCATTTCAGCCCAGATGCACCAGTCCACTGGCCATTCCTCAGTCCCCTATGGCCCTTGCTCCAGCTATTCCCTGCCAGGAACACCCTCCCCTGACAGGTCCACAACTTTTTGCTTGGAGCTCACCCTCACAATAACCCTGCCCACCATATTAAGCACTGCGCCCACAACCCTGCGCACGTTCCTGGTAGAACCCCCTCACATTTTATCCATCGCAGTTGTGACCTTCTGCCAAACTCCACTCTGTTCATTGCTTATCGTCTGTTCCTTTCGTTCTTTGTAAGCATCACAGGAGCGAGGATTACGTTTGCGGTGTTCTTCTTGACTGATGTGTCACAGTCAATCAGAGAACTTGCGTATTTATTTATTTATCAAATACACACAGCACTTATTATTGTGTATGACATTGTCCAAACCTCTTTAAAAATATTGACTCATTTAATGGTAGGCACTCAATAAATATTTGTGGGATGGGTAAAAAAATAAAGGATATAGCAAGGGTGTGGCTGTGAGGTCAGACTGAGTATTCTCAACCCTATTCTCATGGACTTCTGCTGGGTAGCCTTGGGCAAGACACATAACTTTTCTGGTCATCCTTTTCTTTTTCTACTGAGAAAATAGAAGTGAGACTCTTCATGAATTTCAGAGAGGATTAAATAAGTTGTAGTCTATAAGGTCTTCGTATAGTTTGCTATGTAGAGAAAGTACTAATGATCAGGGTGTGGTGGTGCATGCCTGTAATACCAGTACTTGGGAGGCTGAGACAGGAGGATCACAGGTTCGAGGCCAACCTCAGCAATGTAGCAAGACCCTGTTTCAAAATAAAAACATAAAAAGGGCTGGGGTTATAGTTCAGTGGTAGAATGCCCCTGGGTTCCATCCCCAGTATCCCCCCCCCCAAAAAAGAGAGAGAGAGAGAGAGAAAGTACTAATGAAAGTAACAAAATCATAAGAGTATTCCCATGATGCTAAGCAAAATGCTTTAAGTACCAGGTTTACCAGGATGACTTCTTATGTCCATGGTCCCCTCTCTTCCTTTACAGAGCAAAAGAGGCCTTTCAGAGTTGTCCACTGGGTCTCGTATCTTCAACACAAATTAAGGGAGGAATTTTCTTGGGCAAATTCCCCTTGAAATTAAGATAGGAAGTATTTTAAAAGTTTCATTTCTCTTGCCTTATTTTTATACTTCCAATGAGAACACCAGGGACAACTAAAATTGAAAAAAAGGATCTATTTGGCTATTCAAGAAGTAGTTTTCATGTTTCCTGAATACCCGTTGTGAGCTTAAACCTCTGTGCCAAGAGCAGGACACGCAGTAATCAGTAGATTTGGGGTAACCACCGTCCACGGCCCCCCTTTCAAGTGTGGTCATGGATGGTTGAGCAGCATGTTAAATGCCTTGCTGGGAGACACAGAGCCACAGGTACACACAGATCTTATGTAGTTATGATGTAGGGCATTGATCTCTGTCTTTCTAATACTCTGCCTCAGTATCCACTTTTTACAGTTTCTATCATTATCCACTTTTTGCAGGGAGAATATGAAATTTAAGTAAGCTAAATGAGCCAGGCATGGTGGCACATGCTTGTAATCCCAGTACTTAGGAAGCTGAGACAAGAGGATCACAGGTTCGAGGCCAGACTCAGAAACTTAGCAAGAACCTGTTTCCAAATGAAAAATAAAATAGGGTTCGGGGTGTAGCTCAGAGGTAGAATGCCCCTGGATTCAATCCCCAATACTACACACACACACAAAAGTTAAATGGTCCAAGACCACTGAGTTAGTAAGAAACATAGGAAGAATTAAATCCACATCCCAAGCTCTTTAACCTGAGCATAGGTGTGTAAGTGGCTGACATCTACTAACTTATAGCTCGTGGGCACTTTCTGAGTCAGTTGCCTTTTTAGAAGTTGTCTTGCCATCTGTGAAGATAATATCTATCCAGTTACTATATACTCTAAGATTATCTGCAGAATTAAATAAGCTAATAAATAGAACAGAGCAATTAGCTAAGACCTAGTCAGTCATTGGTGCTTAGTAAATATTCTCATTCCTCTCTCTTCTGCTTTGGTAACTTTATGGAGTTGGAGTTCCGGATGGGTATATGGTCAGGTAGACAGATAATGACGTTGCTTATGGTACACATCAATTGATCACTTGCTGTGTGCTAGACGGTGCTCAGCTCCTTCCATGAGTGACTCGTGACATCCCTACATGGGTGGGAACTGTGGCGACCCCCTTCTTTCTGCAAGAGAGACAGAGGCACAGAGATGTGAACTAAGTTGCCCCAAGCTCACAGCCAGGAGCCAGGAGTCAATCCCTGGTGTTCTAATTCCAGAGTCAGCTCTTGACCATTTGGCTAATGGAAGGAAGGAAGGAAGGAAGGAAGGAAGGAAGGAAGGAAGGAAGGAAGGAAGGAAGGCGTACATGCCTATAATCCCAGTACTTGGGAGGCTGAGACAGGAGGATCACAGGTTCAAGGACAGCCTTGTCAACTTAGCGAGATCCTGTTTCAAAACAAATTAAAAAGGGGAGGGGGCTGGGGATGTAGCTCAGAGGTAGAATGCCCCTGGGTTCAATCCCCAGTACAAAAAGAAAAAAAAAAAAGACGCAGAGACCCCTACAAGTAGTTGCTGGTTATGGCAGTGCCATGGTTGGTGTGATCTAAAATAAAAATACAGAAACCGAAAACTAAGTGCTTTATTTGTTCTTAAAATAATAGTTGTGCATTTATTTCCAAATTAGATATATTTTTTCTATGTCACTCTATAGTTTCCTAGGGCTGATGAACCTGTACCTTTTCCTCTGTTAGCACCAGTCAATGAGATGACAAGATGTGAATTATCTTTTTTTTTAATACCCTTGTTTCTTACCTGCCTTGCTGGGTACCATCACCCGGTCTAGTACAGTAAATGAATGGTCTTCTGCTCAGTTTCAGTGAGCTTATAGTGCGTGCCTATCATGATCTGTGAAAGAGCTCATGATTTAATTTGGGGGTAAGAGGTTAGAAAGCTGTCTCCATACGGCTACTCCTTCCAGCTGGACATATACTGATGTTTCATTAGCTAAAAGCCATGCCAAGTTTCTCAAGGACTCTGGTCTGTTCAATAAAACATATAATACAAATTGCAGAAAATACTTTCTGTCCCCCCCCCCAAAGAATTAGCAAAAGACTGTAAGAAGCAAGAGAGAGCTGTTCCTCTGTGTTCCTTTTCCAAGCTGTAGAACTCAGCCAAGGACCCCAAAGTTTGAGTCTTACCTCATCTGGATGTTGCTGTGCAAAGAAAACTGGGCCTTATTCGGGCAGTAAAATCTTTGCTAAGTTCTCCTAATGAGTGGGATTTGCAGATGATAATTTCTCTGCGGCTACATTGCCAGGGCAGGTCTGGGCAGAAATACACCAACAGTAAAGCAGGACAGGGCATGTAAAGTTGGGTCGTAAAATCTAGGTCCCCAGTGTGTGGCGAGGCAAGACGCCAAAGGCCTTGTGCCCTTTGCCACCTGTGTGCGATTCCAGCCGATCATCTGTGACTCACTGGGGGCTGATTAGATTGTTTCTGTCCCGAGGCCATTTTATTATAACGTTCGGTTGCGAATTTCATTAAGTTTTACAGTCTTCCACACATGTGTTTAAAACAAGAGCTGTCTCCCCTTGTGGGATGACATTTGTTTTTATAAAGCAGAAATGAAATCACCATATAAGTTTACGAGAGCTTTTTTTTTTTTAAGCGTATGGAAAACAATAGGCAGAAAATAAATTGTTGGCCTAGACTTTGGTAAGATGTAAATCAGGGTCCACAGAGACTGATAGCGTGGAGAGCTATTTTGGGAATCATTCAAAATTCGATCTGAGACCTAGATGGAAATGTTATGGAGATATGCTCAGAAACCGTTGAATCTCTGGAAATGTAACTTTACCCAATGTTAAGACATACCTCGGGAGCAGGGTGTGAAGTTTTACCTGGGCAAGGGAAAGGAGGCGTTTTTATTTCCTCATAGAAAATGGCGGGTCTGAGCTGCAGGCTGGGGAAAGTGTTAAGGAGGGCCAGGGGCCGCTCACCTGGGTTCCTGATTTCTCCCCACAATGGAGACTCGGGAAGGCAATGGACATGCCGAATGCATGCTTGCTTCTGTCGCCTCGTGCAGAGGAGTGAGGCTGCAAACCTTTACAGAACCATGTTGCATTAGGGTGTTTTAGACCTAGGAAAATCATTCCGTTGGGGAGTTGGAAAAATAAGGATATAATCAACATCTTCAGCTTTGTGGACCATACAGTCTCTGTCATAACTACTCTACATCTAGAACACAAAAGTAGGGACAGTATGTCCATAGATGAGCGTGACTGGCCTCCAGCAAAGATTTTTTTCTTTTTCTTTTCTTTTTTTTTTTTTTTGGTACTGAGGATTGAACCCAGGGTTCATTCTATCTCTGGGCTACACCCCCAGCCCTTTCGTTTTTGTTTTTTTCTAATGTTGAAACAGGATCTCGCAAAGTTGCTGAGGCTGGCTCAAATCTGGGATCCTCCTGTCTCAGCTTCCCAAGTACTGACACAGCTTTCTTATTCAGATATTCAGATATTCAGTAATGTACTCAACCTATATTATTATCTGTGTGGGGATTGTTTGTCCCTCGTGCCATCTGATCTCAGGTTGACCAAGGGATTCAGTTTGGTCAATTAAGATTTTTTTTGAAGGGGCAGGTATTGGGGGTTGAACCCAGGGGCATTCTACCTCTGAGCTACACTCCCAACTCTATTTTATTTGTTTTTATTTTGAAACAGGGTCTTGTTAAGTTACTGAGGTTGGCCTCAAACCTGCGATCCTCCTGTCTCAGCTTCCCAAGTATTGGGATTACAGATGTGTGCCACCACGCTGGGCCAGTATGGCTAATTAAGACAGGAAGGACATAGAGGGAGAAAGGTCAGTGTGCGGGTTCTGCACAAAGCCTTGAGAAGAATCACATGTTGCTTTTTTCCCCTACAGGAGTTCTGACCTCTGTGAGAAGACAATGTCCCTTGCAGCCTCTGGCCCTGGCATGACAGACCCCAAAGCAGACTACCTTTGAACAGACAACTGACACAAGGCTCCCAGCTGACCACCAGAGTCCAAATCCCTGCTGCCAACCCACAGTCAGGTGAGCAAGAAAAAAAGTACTTATTATTGTATGCCATTGAATTCGCCAGCAGTTGGTTTGGTAGTATAATCGCAATTTCCAGACAAAGTGTAGACAACTAGGGATTTGGGGGCATGTGATGATGGATGACCCCAGTTTTTATGTGAAGTTTTGGCGTCCATGAGGCCTTCCATCTCTCTGCCGGCTTGCTTCCGACATCGTTCCTTCTCCTGCTCTGTAGAGTTGTTTATTTTTCTTCTGTCCTTCCTTTGTTTTTATTCCCAACAAAGCTTGGTGCTCTGCGAGAGAAATCTCATTTTGTTTATCTTGAAAGCAGATGAGAGAGAGAGAGAGAGAGAGAGAGAGAGAGAGAAAAGATTGTTTCTTCCGAGTAGAGAAGACAGTGTTACAGAGAAAGAAGCAACAGAAATCTACAGAAGGAAAGAAGGACATGAGTAGCCTCTAAGCGCTCACAAGAAACCCACGGGTGGAATTGGTTTCCATGGAATTGTGAATGTCTGGAATTTCTTGCGATCATATCCACACATTCCAATAGCGAAGAATCGGCTTAGCTCCTTTGCACAATTGCTATAAATTCGGTGCCAGGCTCTATTTAACGGTTGGCCTAAATAGGACCAATATTTGGCATGCTGAACGTCTGCTTAAGAAGGACAATTCAAGAACAAAAGAAAATTGATTCAATTGAGCACAGTATTTTCCTCAATTGCTGCTGATAATTTTCCCTGGCTCGGCGGTTGGAGGGGAGTACCTTCCCAGCTAACCATTTTGCTTGCTTCCCCCTTTCAGTTCTTTAGCATTTAAAACCACATTAAAAAAAAAAGTTTCACTGATTTCAAAAAAATTGAGCATGTTCCTTTCAGACTGCCGCCAGCTTGGCCTTTCTGAAAGCATAAATAAAGAGCCGCAAATTTAGGTCCTTCTAAGGCAGAAATAAAGAGAACAAAAAAGCCAGAAGTATCTGCAAAGGAGGGGTCTGCAGTTGGCCTTCCATACCCTTTGATTCTGTACCCGCAGAGTCAATCCCCCCAGATCAAAAATGTTCAGAAAAAAAGATGTTGCATCTGTACTGGGACATGTAGAGGCTTTTTCTTTTCATTACTCCATCAGCCAGACAGAATAGCAGTTATTTGGCACAGCAGCTACATTGTGCTAGATATTATATGCAATCTAGAGCTCATTTAAATCAGCCGGGAAGATGTGCACAGGTTGTACACAAATATTACACCGTTTTATATAAGGAACTTGAGAGTCTCTGGATTTTGGTGTGTGTGCCTGGGTTTTCCTGCAAATACCGAAGTCTGACTGTGCTTCTAGAACAGCGTAGCCAAATACTATGAGAGAGCAGAGAACTATGAGATGAACTGTGTCCTTAATCGTGACCGAAGGTGGGTCGAATTTGCTAAGCTTTCTTGTGGAAATAAGACATCAATTGTGTGAAATGATCCAGCGGTTGTCAAGATGAAAGATAAGATCAAGTTTCATATATGATCAAATATTAGAAGAGTGAAAGAGAGAGAAAGAGAGAAAGAGAGAGAAAGAGAGAGAGAGAGAGGAAGTGGTTTTAAAACCTTCGTTATTTTTTAATAATTATTATTTTTCACTTTTCCTATGTGTGTGAGTGTGTGGTTGGGGGGGACATTTAAAAAAAGTGTGTCATATAACCAACCCAAGCGTCACATCTTACATCAAATCAAGAGCAGGCACATGATCTTGGGTGCACCCGGCCCAGAGATGCCAGGCGTGAAGCACACAAAACTCAAGTCTCACCTGTATACCACTTTTGTGGGGGTTTGAATAGGTTATTTAACCCCAGGTTCAGTTTTCTAGTAAAATGGGGACGTGAACAGTTTCTGGATGCTCTAGACATGATTATTGGGGGAAATGGCGGAGATAACCCATACTTAGCGAGTTTACAAAACCCAAAGGAATCCTGACTGGTTATACATGGGAGCTCTGGGTGAGAATTGAGGCTAATCAGAACTGGAATTGTTGGAATTTCCTTGAGAAGTCGTCCATCCCCCCCACCACCCCACCCCACCCTCTGCTTTCTACTCACTTGTAGAGAATGGTGGTTTCATATTGGATTGTATGGAAGTCCTTAAGTCTCAGAAATCAACAGTTGGGACTCCTGAAGAAAACGGGATCCTGGTTTTTGTGACAGATCTTTTACGATGCTCTAAAACCCTGCCAAGAGTTGAGGTTTCTAGAGTTCTACCAGCTCCGAGAATGTGCAAACCAGGGTGTAAAGCATGATGGGAAATCTGATAACCAGACCAATGTGCAGGGTATGGCGTCCCTGAAGATCAGTAAAGTCTGAAAGCAGGCTGTGGTTGGCGCTGCTGTTCTTAATCAGAATGTTTCTGCTTGAAAAGGCTGGTGGAGGGCTCCGCGCGGGACCGGTGGAGTATCATGTGGAACATGATGAATCGCACACTGGACTTTCTTCATCTTTAGACAATTAAGGTTTAATTTTTACTGTTTATGTGCAAGAATGCGGATGAAATTGTGTCTCCTCCGCAGCTGGTTTGAGGATTTTTTTTTTCGACCTTTGCTGGGAAGTTACATTCAGCCAGCTGTGGGGCAGGAGAAAGTGTGTGGCTGAGACGAGATTTCATGCCCACTCAAATCAGGAGCTAGAGTCGAGAGCAGGGGCTGAGGGAGACTAAGAGGCTGCATGGGGACAGAGATGAGAAAGAGAAGGAAACCCACTAGCTACTTGGAAGAGAGCCCTGGTAAAAGAGACCGTCTTGTGGGGGACTTTTTCTTTTTTGAGGTAAACACTTTGGGCTCTGAGATAAAAGCATCTTTTCTCTTGCATATGAAAACCGTCATAGATGTTCCATGGCTCACCAAAGCGGGTGGTTAGGGGAGATTCTTTCTGGAGGATGCAGACAAGTGCTGCGTCTGCCTTAAACTGGGTATCGGGGCGGGGGAGACAAAAAAAAAACAGAGCCTGAGTAGGAGGAAGTAAACATATGGTAGACACAAGTGGCACATGCTAATTGTGGAAAAATGAGAAAATATGGATGAGGGAAAGGAAGGGGAGAAACCTTCCAGTCCTACCATCCCAAGATAGCCATTGTTAATGTGTGGATGTCTTCTGCTTCCTATTCCAGATGATTGGACACATTTGTCTCACTCGATTATACTTTTCTCAAAAGAAAATGGGATCCATGCCGCGGACACGGCTTTGCAGGCTTTTGCATTTGTTTGACAATATCTGAGGCCATGCTTCTAATTGTAGGGTGGTACCAGTAGAGGCTATGTAGAATAGTCAAACAAAATTGATTTCCGGGTTTTTGTTATCATAACTACTGGTCTTACAAATATCCAAATCTTGTACACTTACCCGATTATGTTCTTCAGATAAAATTTCCCTCCTCTCTTTCTTCTTCCCTCTTGCCCATTTATCCACCTATCAACAAATCGTACCTGTCTTTGTCAGCTTTGGTTGCTATAACAAAATACCATAAATTGGGTATCTTAAACAACAAACGTACTTCTCTCAGTTCTGGGACTAGGAATTCCAAGATCAAGATGGGGACATATGTATTTTCTGGTAAGACCTCTCTCTCTCTTCCTGACATCTGGGTTTTTTTGTTTTTGTTTCTGTTTTTGTTTTTGTTTTTGTTTTTGGTGGTACTGGGGATTAAACCCAGGGGCATTCTACTTCTGAGCTACACCCCCAGCCCCATTTTATTTTTTATTTTGAAACAAGGTCTCACTAGGTTTCTGAGGCTGGTCTCAAACCTGTGATCCTCCTGTCTCAGCCTCTCAAGTACTGGGATTACAGGTGTGAGCCACTGTACCCGGCTGAGTATTAAGCCATTCTAATGAACAATTTAAATACTGGTTTATGGATATGGTGAATCCGCAAAAGCATGTCATAAACACTACTTCAGTTGTGTTTGTGACTGTTTTTGACAACCCATACCTAAGACCACATCTGGGTTGGGATTAAAGGAGACACCGCCATTCCTGGCTGGATAGATCAGCAGAGTATGTAGATGGCCTTTGTCACATTTGGTAGGTTCCATCAAAGGACCTTTGTGCCAGTCACTCAACCCCAATTCCTGTCTTCTCTTTGCCAGCAAAAATACAGGATCTACAGATCAAAACAACATGGACTAAAATCAAGAATGCTCTCACATTGTTGATGGAATTCCATGATATTCTCAAATGAGATATACAATCAAAATATGTTTTTTTATGAACATATTTAGTGTAGCTATTTGTTGATGATACTGGTGAGGCTTCTAAGAAAAGATCATTTACTAATCAAAAGTAGTGTTTATAGCCAGGCCCTCAGCAACTTAGACCCTATTTCAAAATTTAAAAAAAAAAGCTCTGGAAGTAATCCCCAGTGCCATAAATTAATAAATAAACAAATAAATAAATATATATATGCAGCAATCACTTTGTTTTATCTTAGGGCAGTCACTAGCTTATCTTTACACTGCTCAGATGAACTAGAAAATAGCCCTTCTATGGCAGGTGCTTGGCTTGGTGACCCTCCATGCTGTCTGGGTGACTTAGGAAAAGGTCCCATCATTCTAAGTCACAGCAAGGCATATAACTTGAAACCAAGGCTGACGGCAGACCCAAGTTCCTAAAGCCTTTGAAGTTCTCCAGCTTCCTCTACAAATTTAAATACCCTCTGCCTTCACGCTGGCATAGAGATGGAGAGAATTATATGACATCCTTAGAACAGATGTACGAACATCATATATTTTTTTTTAAAAAAAAAGGCTTTCTGTTGTTTTGGCCCAGCCAATTCTTAAAATCACTCCTATTAGCAGTTAAACATCTGTGTTCCCAAATGGTTGGGACTCACATCCTCACATGGCAGGGGATTTTAGCCCCTGCTATGGCAACTAATGGAACAGAAGTAGAGAAAAGTGAATTCAAAGACTGCTGCTAAGATACATATTAATACTGAATCATTCCAAAGTCCTCGTGTTCTGAATTGATGACTACCATATTGGTAGAAATCGGCATGTTACCTAGACAAGAGCGCAAAGTGGTAGTTTTTCTAAAGCACTGTCAGCAAGGGTATCCTAGTATTTTATCCTTAACTGTATAAGCTCAACGATATGTTAAAACTTAACTGTCCTTCAGAATCTGTTGTTTAAAGAAAATAAAGGAAGCCAGGTGCGATGGCACATGCCTAAAATCCCAGTGCTTGAGAGGGTGAGACAGAGGATCTCAGGGTTGAGGCTAGCATGCTGTAACTTAGCAAGATCTTGCTTCATAAACAAACAAAAAAATTTAAAGGGCTGAGGGTATAGCTCAGTGGTAGAATGCCCCTAGGTTCAATTCCCAGTACCACCAAAAAAAAAAAAAAGTAAAGGAAGATTATATGATTTGTTCTTCAAGATAAATTTTTGTGGACACAAAATGATTCATCTCTCCATATAATCACATGGAAATCTTCTTTGGGGTCAGATTCAATTAACCGTCCTCATGTCTTCATGAGAGCTGTTTATAATTCAGCAAACACAAAATGAAAGTACAAGGAAAGTGGTCAGCTTTTTCAGTTTTATTTTTCAAGTACAAAATCAGCGATAATTTCTTTCTTCCTTCCTTCCTTTTTCTTTCTTCTTCTTCTTTTGTACTGGGGATTGAACTCAAGGGAATTCTACCTCTGAGCTACACCCCCAGCCCTATTATATTTAAATTTTGAAACAGGGTCTTGCTAGGTTGATGAGAGTCTCATTACTTGCTGAGGCTGTCCTCGAACATGTGATCCTCCTGTCTCAGCCTCCCAAGTACTGGTATTACAAACATACACCACTGTGCCCGGCCTTTATTTTTTATTTTGAAACAGGGTCTTTCTAAGTTGCTGAGGGCTTTGCTAAGTTGCTGAGGCTGACTTTATACCTGCAATCCTCGACTGTCTCAGCCTCCCAAGTACTGGGATTACAGGTGTGCACCACCACACCCAGCTAGAAATGTGGATATATCATATAGAGGGACCTCTGCAGTTCTACTCCACGAATATTTTTTATGTTCATTTATTGCTGCATTATAATTATACATTTTGGTATATGTGAGGGTATGAACATCATACATGCACGCATTGCACATTTAGCCCTCCCTCCAATCCCACCCTATTCCCTCCCCCTTCCCTCCCTTTCATGCTCCGGATAGTGATTGAGTCTTACAGGTTTGTGTATGTACATCATGTGCTATAGTGTGTTTCCCTCCACCCCCCTCCCAACTCCCTCTGTTAGGTCACCTTCTTTGTCCATCTAAAGATTTCTTCTTCTTCCCTTCTAAGTCCCTTCTAAGTCCCATTCTGTCTAGCTCCCACAGATTAGGGGGAACATCCGATTTTTTACTCTTAGTGACTTACTAATATCACTTAGCATGAATATTTATTTATTGACTTTTTATCTGAGCAAGGCATTGAGTCATGATCTAGGGATAAGAGAAGAAGACTCTATCCCTGCCTTCAAAGAGCTTACATAGTAGCATAAAAGACGTACATCTCTACCAGTTGCTACGGTAGAAGGCATGTTGTGCCTGCGCAGGGCATGATCTGACGACAGGAATAAAGTGTTATGAAAGCATTGAAGCGGGAGGGACAGGTTTTTTTCCAGTTTAAAAGAATCAAGAAGATTCTTCAGTACAGGCAGTATTTGTGTCTTGACCTTCAAAGTCAAGTAGGATTTCAACATGTAGGATAAAAGGTGGAGGAAGAAGAGAGAGAAGGGACGAGTCCCAGGCATGAGTAAGAGCTCAGGGGAAGAGACTGGCTCGTTATTGGTAATTGCATCCTGCACTTGCAGAAGATGATCATGTTTGTCCAGCTGTAGCACAGTCCAGAGAAATCTCAGGGTCTCACCCCTAAGGTGCTGGTGGCAGACATCTCCTTCATCCTACATTCTGTCAACCTTGGGAAAAATATCACTTTTCAAGAAGGGACTTAGAGACTCAGATAACCAGTCTCTCACTGGTGAGTCACGTTCCTCCTGGCAACCCGATGGCCCGTGAATATTTCCTTTCTAGCCTCTTTCTTTTCCATCCCTCCATCTATCCCCAATGGAAACATTGCCACACACATTCCATGGCCAACTCAGCCAGCCTACCTGGAACCCTGCTTCTGGGATTTCTGGCTTGAAATCGATTCCTATCTCCCATAAACAAATCAGCTAGGCTGTCTTCCATGAGCCATTTGAGTGCTGAACAGGATGCTAAATCATTGTATAAGACACTTTGTATTAGGAGGGAAGGCAGGCAAAGCACTGAACAAACAGCAGGCACTCAATAAGTGCTTGTGGTGGTGGTGGTTGCTGTCGTCTTTCGTCGCCAACTTGGTTTTGTGGAAACCCCAACTTGGAGGTTTCATGATTTTGCTCAACAACCTCCCTTTGCGAATTTCTCTTGTTATCCTTTTTCAGTAACATGATGGGATATTTGCAAAAAATATGTATTATTTTTTTACCAAAGCTTCAATGTCCTACTATCAACCATAACCAGAAGAGAAATCCTCAATGAATTCTAGTTGTGTCTGATTCTAAAGAAAAGGCCCTTAACCATGGAAATATTGCACCAATATCCTTTACCACCACCATTTTTAAGGTTTCAAATTCAGATGCATCTTCTCCAGTTACCTCTGTGACCACAGCAATCTTTATATTAAAAATAATGCCAAGCTGGGTGCAGTGGTGCACGCCTGTAATCCCAGTACTTGGGAGGCTGAGACAGGAGGATCACAAGTTCGAGACCAACGTCAGCAAAGTAGCGAGACTCTAATCAACTTAGGGAAGACTCTGTTTCAAACAAAAAATAAAAAGAGCTGGAGGTGTAGCTTGGAGGTAGAATGCCCCTGGGTTCAGTCCCTGGTACCACAAAAAAAAAATTGCCAAGCTGGGTGCGATGGCACACTCCCAAAATCCCAGTATTTGGGAGGCCGAAAGAGGAGTATCACAGGTTCGAGGCCAGCCTCAGCAACTTAGAGAGGCCCTGTTTCAAAATCAAAAATAAAAAAGGGCTGGGGGGTGTAGCTCAGAGGTAGAATCTCCAGTACCCCCTCTCCCAAATTATATAAATATGTATATAACTAGCCTAACAACTCTTTAAAATACCCCAATGTGACCTTCAGTTACATTCCCTGCTTGTCAACATTTTATAAGCTCTTTTTTTGTGTGTGTGGTACCGGGGATTGAACCCAGGGGCATTCTACCTCTGAGCTGCACCCCTAGCCCTATTTTTTATCCTTTATTTTGAAACCAGGTCTCACGAAGTTGCGGAGGGCCTCACTAAGTAGCTGAGGCTGGCCGAGAACCCGGATCCTCCGGTCTCCGCCTCCCAAGTACTGGGATTACAGGCGTGCGCCACCACACCCGGCTTTATAAGCTCTTTAAATGCATAAGAAATCGTTGCTTCCAGCCCTGCCCTGAGATGAAGCATTTTATCCCTATGGAAAGCCCCTGCCACTTCACCCATCTCAGTAGCTCACATTCTGAAAGGATGTATAGCGCATAGAATGTTTCGTGTTTCTTGGAGGGAAGGCCAGTCTGAAATGGAGAAAATGTGCATTCCAGAATGTTTAAAGTGTTATCATATTACTTTGAAACACATGCAGTAAAAAAAAAACACAATAATTGAAACAACTAATGTGTTGACAAGTTGCAGTTTATAATTAGCATGCTAATTGGTTCTATGCTGAGGTCTCTAAAGTGCCCAACACTTGAAGTAATTTTGTACTTGAAATAGTTTTTCTATTTTTTGACCAACAAATCCTCTCATTAAAAACCTAGCCCTTGTTCAAATTAAGGGCAATCTCAAATAAGAAGGTATAAAAATAAGAAAAAAAATGTTTCCTTCTCATGAGAAGCATCTTAATTGTGGACAAATTTGAAAATCGACACCTTTTTGAAAAGCTAATCTTCAGTTCTTCTTTGGAAAGACAGATTCCATCAACATAGTAGACACTTTTTAGTGTCTATTGTATTATTATGACAGCTGCCAAGTGGTGATTTTCTTTCTTTTTTTTTTTTTTTGCGGTACTGGGGATTGAACCCAGGGGCATTCTACCTCCACACTACAAGTGGTGATTTTCTTACAACATCCCCTTTACATTTATTAGATGACGTTCTTCTATAAGTAGAAACTTTTCCTTTTCTACTCTCCTTTTAATATTTGAATAATTTATATATATCCACATGAACTTTTGATTTCTTGTTTTATTCAATAGGTCCTAATCTGTTACTATCACTATTCTAAAGCCCAAATTATTCTAGATTTGGACAGTGGGCCACCCTTCCAGGTGGGGTATGCATACTTGTGACATGGCCTCATAATTCTTTGAGAACTTACTGCTTTCTGGCACATCATAAAGTCCTAGGCTCCTTTTGTTTTTATTTTGCCCCCTGGAATCAGCCATTTCTCCAAGGAATCCAAGTTACTTTTGGGGAGAAATGGTATTTTGAATCTGAGATAAATGTATTGTGGCTACTACGGTGTTATTGTTTCTAGACCCTCTCGGGCATATACACATATTTTTATATATATCATCATATATACATGAGTGTATATGTATGTGTATCCATCTCTATTTGTATCCATCTCTATAGTTATATCCATATCTATACATGTTAAAAACCATAGGTACCACCAATTCTAACTCAACAGGATTTATTCTAGCTTTTGTCCTTTCTATATTTATAACTACCTTATCCATCAATCTGAAACATGGCTATTACTACACACAATCTGAATACTTATGCACTCAATCCTAGTTTCTATATCATTTCAAAACTACTAACTCACCTGGGTGGTAGCGCACGCTTGTAATCCTAGTACTTGGGAGGCTGAGACAAGATGATCACAGATTTAAGGACAACCTCAGGGACTTAGGGAGAAACTCAGTAACTTAGTGAGACCCTGTTTCAAAATAAAAAATAAAATTGGGCTAGGGGTGTAGCTCAGAGGTAGAATGCCCCTGGGTTCAATCCTAGTACAACAACAACAAACCCACTAACTCATAACTGTAGAAAAAAGAAAACTAATAATAGTTAAATATCTATTGATAATTTTTTGGCATTCCACCTGGGAGTTTATAGTCCAAATACAGTGTTTAAGGAAATACAAATTTCTAAAGATTCTCAATACGTATTATCAAATATATTTCCACTGTCATCAGCTGCAGTTAAGAATAAATGTCTCAGATTCGGTGTTTTAACCTGCTTCTGGGCAATGCTGATGCTCCCGAGTGGTGGACCACACTGTGAGCAGCACAGGTCTAAGCGTGGTTTCCCATCCTGCCCCATCGTAAGATGCGTCTGAGGCTCCTGTAAATAAGGCACATCCCCAGGCATCTCCCCATCCTTCCCAGTGCCATTCCATCCTGCCAAGGCAGAGGCCAGGAAAGCCAGACATCCAGCCACGTAGGAACCCTGGTCTAGATGACCCTAAAAACCCAACCTTCACACTTTCTGATGCTATAAATATACAGGAGCCACTATCGGCTTTAAACATCCTTATAACCTCTTTCAATGTGTTGTTCCAACCGATCTGCTTCGTGATTTACGGGACCTAGTTATACAACTAGCTGCATGTAGAGTAGGCAGTCTTCGTAACATGAGCCCTGTCTGTCTCAAAGAACCAGCCATAAAACTTTGCTGAGAAACAGATTAAGGTCAACAGATACTGTATGTATGCATGCTTGGTGTTGGTACGTATGTATGCCTAGGGGTTTATTTGTACAATACTATTAGTTGGTCAGTGGTTAAAACTGGAGGAGAAGAAAGACAAGAACAAGAGGAAAGGTTATAAGACTTGAAGATGAGTGAACGCTGTCATTTTGGTTTTTAAAGGCAAAATATTTTAAATCACGAATTGTTGGTCCTGTCTGAGATGTGCCAGGTTCTCATGGTTCAATGAGTATATGTGAATGTCCATCTTGCAATTAGTAAGCTGTTGCATATATACATAACATAAAATGCAAACACACATACATATGTGTTATGTGTGTGTGTGTGTGTGTGTGTGTGTGTGTGTGTGTGTCTGTATGTTTCAAAGAGTGGACAACCAGAAAATATATTTTCCTAGGTTGTATTTGGGACTTCCCTATTCAACTCTCCACCCCTTTCCCGACCGCCCCCACACCGCCCTGTCTTTCTAAAATAGAATTGTTGAAACTAATAAAATTATCTGTCTGACATTACTTAAATTATACATATACTATGATTAACTGTATTCTTCAGCTTTCTGAGACAGGGGAAAAATACTTTCTGGTATGTAAGTTCAAAGAAATAGACCTCTTACCAGACGTGAGCAGTTGTCTTGGGAATGCAGATTTATGAAAATTGATAGCCTGTCTTTGTCTGGCAAAATAAAGTGCTTTTCTTTCCCATTTTGTTCTCTGCCTATGTAACAGAGACAGATTTTTTTTTAATGGTTGGGTGGGGGATGTGAATTTTTAAATCAAACATACCTCTCAAGTCTATTCATTGCAGGGAGACGCCCCTGGGGTCTCTGCATCTCCTTTGAGCCCCAGAGGGGGGAAAAAAAAGATGTTGACTTCAAATTCATATTAACATGAAGAGTGAAAGCAAATAAGTCAGGGGGTAGAAGGAGACAGATGTTCAGATCATGTGTTTAAATCCATGAGAAGCAAATAAGTTGTTATAAACAAAGCCAGACTGCTGGGTATGGTTAGAGAATGCTGGTGAGGGGGTCAAACAAATAAAATTAAACTTCCCCTTTAGAAAATGACAATGTCGGACCAGGTGTGGTGGTGCACGCTTGTAATCCCAGTGCTTGGGGGACTGAGACAGGAGGATCGCAGGTTCACGACCAGCCTCAGTTACTTAGTGAGGCCCTCTGCAACTTAGTGAGACCCCGTTTCAAAATAAAGAATAAAAAAAAATAGGGCTGAGGGTGTAGCTCAGAGGTAGAATGCCCCTGGGTTCAATCCCCAGTACCACAGAAAAGAAAAAAGAAAATGATAATGTCAGAAAATATTAAAAGAAAATAATTTTCTGCTTTGGTATCAGGGAAATATCAAGGATTTTTTTCATTTCTATAAATTATGCTTATGTACATGTTGCACTTACTGAGACTAACTTCGCAAGCAGCTAAAATAACACTACAAATTTAAAAAACTCACTCGAACCTTCCAATCAATAAGGTGACTGAAGGGCCACAATGTCCCTCTGCTTTTTTTTTTTTTTACCTGCCCTAAAATCTGGAAAAAAACCGCATCTTCTATCACACTTTTGGGGATTTGAACAGCATCCAGACATCTGTAAGATGTGTATTTTCAATCACATCTAACTTTCACTTCCAAGTCTTGTGCGTGCAAAACTCGAAACTACCCTGTGGCCTCCAAGCCTGTGCAGGTCCGCCACCCCACCCTTGAACACTAAGGTTCCCAGAGCATTTGTTCCCAACTTCCCTACCCTGGGCACATCCACAGGGCCAGCTGACTCTCAGTAAACTGGAAACCTGATTTGACCTGGTAGCGTTTTTGCAAGCTACACCTTTTCAGGGATTGGCCTTCGCTCTTCTTCTGACCTGAGTCGATTCTATTTCCCCATCTGCCTGGAATGATCTAATAATGGTACTGCTAAATAAAGGCAGCATTTATCGAGCGGATATGAGGTGCAAAACACTGCACTAGCGTTGATGGGAGGGAAGAAGGGGAGAGAGCATGGGGCCTGCCATCCCTGAGCTTGGCGTCTTAGTGAAAGGACAGTAAAAATGGTCTATGATTGCAAAGGATGTAAATAACTACCTGGAAAAGAAGAGACAGCAGAAGTCGTGTGTGTAACTACTGCCAAAGGACGAAGTGCAAAAACGATTAGCGTTTAGAATGGCAGAGAGAATATGATGGGAAATGTGTGCTGAGCCGGGCACTGATTTGACAGTAATGACAGTTTGTACCTGTTGTCTTGATGCGGCATTGGTTCTTTTATTCTCAAAAGTGCCTCAGTTTACATGAAAAGTGATGTGGCCATGCTATTGATGGAAAAGCAAATGTAAATACAAGGAAAGAGGCCGGGCGTGGTGGTGCATGCTTGTAATCCCAGTACTTGGGAGGCTGAGACAGGAGGATCCGGGTTCGTGGCCAGCCTCAGCTACTTAGTGAGGCCCTTCGCAACTTATCGAGACCCTGTTTCAAACTAAAGAATAAAAAATAGGGCTGGGGGTCTAGCTCGGAGGTAGAATGCCCCTGCGTTCAATCCCAGTACTGCAAAAAAAAAAAAAACACTAAATACAAGGAAAGGAGAGGGGAAGATAGTCCAGTGGTAAATGAAGATTATAAGGAAGAACAAAGAGAAAAGAAGATATGAACCATATAGACACTAAGGCTCAGTGACTAAGCTTGTGTGATTAGCAATAACACAGAAAAAAAAATATATATATAGTTCGTATTTGTAGCTTATCATTGCAAATTACTCCCCACATATAGTGAAATGATTTTTAAATTAAATTCTTTGGCTGGGTTTGGTGGCACACACTTGTAATCCCAATACTTGGGAGGCTGAGACAGGAGAATGGCAGGTTTAAAAGCGTCCTCAGCAATTTAGCAAGACTCTCAGCAACCTAGCAAAACCCTGTTTCAAAACAAACAAACAAACAAACAAAAAAATAGCCAGTTGTAGTGGCACAAACTTGTAATCCCAGAATTTAGGAGGCTGAGACTGGAGGATCCAGGTTCACAGCCAGCCTCAGCTACTTAGTGAGGCCCTGTTTCAAAATAAAGAATAAAAAATAGGGCTGGGAGTGTAGCTTGGAGGTAGAATTCTCCTGGGTTCAATCCCCAGTGCCAAAAAAATAAAAAGGGCTGGGGGTATAGCCCAGAGGAAGAATATCCCTGGGTTCAATCTCCAGTACCACACACACAAAAATTAAATTCTTTCGAACTACTCAACGTAATACTCATATATACTAGAATAAAAACAAAAAATATTGATGAAATAGATATTCATAATTGCCCATAATTTCCAGTGCTTAGTGTTCAACATTGTAAATATTTTAGCATATATCATTTGAGAGATTACTTTCTTCGCAGATATCACTAAAAATGGCATCTTATTGTCTATGTTGATTTTAAACATTTTTTGCTTATTTGCTTTCTACTTATAAATATCTTTTCATATCTATAAATAGATTGATATTATGTCTTTGATAATTTCTTCATAGAATTCCATTATACAGCAAATCGTGATATGTTAAAGAAGTTCCTAGGTTAACTATTTGGGACATTTAGGGTGTAATTTTTTGTTATTTTAAGCAATATCCCAGTGAATGTTCTCTTAGGAACTCTGTATTCAGTTGTCCAATTACTTTCAGATGAAGTTTCTAATTAGATTCTTTTTTAGAATTTTTAAACTTATGGTGGGGAAGCCATGGTCCTTGTGTCATTCTGTTTCCAAATCATCAGAAAGCAACATTTTGAAAGGTCTCTGGCTTTTCTCCATGGCTATTACACACATCCTTGTTTCCTCGTGGTATCTTGATAGCCTCTTCTCTTACTTCTTCTACTCTGGCTTCATCCAAAATCTTCTCTAAAGGATAAGAAAATAAGTTGTTTTAAAATACACACAGATGACATCATCTTTTAGCTTGAAACCCTTCACTGTATTCCAGCAAAACTCCAATAAAATCCAAGCTCCCCAGCAGGACTCTCCAGAGCCTAACCTGTGTCTGTCCTACCCTTGCAGGCTCCTGCCTGTCCCTAGCATCCTCTCCACTCTGCCCCAGTGGCCGCCTTTCTGTTCCTGGGGTGAGCTAAGCTTTGTCCTGCCTCTGGGTCTTCACGCACTACTCTTTGGAACACTCTTCTTAGATACAGCTTTGTTCAAATTGTAATTATACTGATGTGTTTCTACCAAGTTTATTTTCAACCTCCTCCAGGAGACCTGATGTTCCAGGGAGGCACCAATGAAACTGGATTTTTTTCCCCCTACTGATTGGACAGGGATCCTACCAAAGTTGATTGGCAGATAATAGGTGCTCAGGAACCATAGAGGGATGGATGAGGTCTGTGGCCATGGACCCAGAGGTCCATCCCAGCCAAGCCTATGTGCTTCCTCCTTTTAGTGTGGTATTTTAACACACTTAACAAGCGCAGCACTCTTGATGGGGTCAGATGACTGAGCACCGAGAAGGGACATGTGTGGAGGTAGACTAGGGCTACCTGTGAACCACCTGGAACCTGGTACCTGTAATTCTCCTTTTGTCCATGCAAAGCTTGTCTGCCAAAGGTAGATCCAAGGCCTGCATGGAAGCAAGCTGAGAGGGCCCTGCTGCTGGCTTCCCAACGGAGAGTCTCTGCAAGCAGAAGGCATCCCAAGGGTGCGTGAGTGACAGGGCACAGCCGCACGAGGGTGGCCACCAGGATTAGCCGGGTCAAGGCACCGGCCAGCCAGAGCAGCCGCGGTGGCCCAGCAGATGCCGGGGACTCATTGACTGTCACCTCTGCTCATCTCCATCTGTCTGCTCGGCTGACCCTGGAGCTGGCCCCGGCTTTCTTTCCGGGCTCTCGGGCAGCTGGGACCCGAGGAAAATGAGCGTTTGGCAACTGTGTGTCTGATGTGTGCTCATAAGTCAGGGAAGTGACCAGGCCGAGGTGTCAGCTTACGGTTTCCGCATGCTTCTCCTCCCTAACAGCCCACCCTCTCCCAGCAGAGGGAGGGCAGAGGCTGGGTGGGTGGCAGGAATCTCTACTCACTCTTACAGTCCGGACATCTGCCTGGGGCTGAGCTTCCGCATTCCTGCCTTTTCATCAGGCTGAGGGAGAGACTTAAGGCCAAGACCCCCAGACTTTAAGAGCCAGCTTCTAACTGACACTCTAAAGTCAAACATTTAGTGTCTGAGTATTAGCTCAGCCCATTCCTAGTGACCTCAGGCAAGTGCCTAATTTCCCAAGACTCGATGTTCTCTGCTGGTAAATTATGTTGAAGACATATCTTAATGCAAAAAATATTTAACAAGAGAATGTTATGAAAGGTCTCAGTACAGGGCCTAGGATATACAAAGTCATCAATAAATGACAGGTGTTGTTGTTATCAAAATGTATAGATAGTAAATACTCATGGACAAGTGAATACTTTGCCTATAGGGCCTGGTATTCTTTAAGGAAAGAAAGAATACTGGTATTTCCCTTGGTACAGAGCTTTCATTGAACTCCCACAAAAATCTACCCACTTGGAGGGCCCAACATGCCCACCTGCAAATACTGTCCACACAGAATCTCTACACAGAGGTTTAGTGAAAAAAATACCAAAACATTAGATGCAACATGTATACAGTAAAAAAGTATCCTTGCTGGGCTTGTAATCCCAGTACTTGGGAGGCTGAGACAGGAGGATCGCGGGTTCAAGGACAGCCTCAGCAATGTAGTGAGACTCTCAGAAACCTAGCAAGACCTTGTTTCAAAATAAAAAGGGATAGGAATGTAGCTTGGAGGTAGAATGCCCCTGGCTACAAAAAAATAAAGTTTTCTGCCACATTATGGGATAAATTGGAATCTCAAACATTACTTACTAAGCTAAGGGTGGTGGCTCATGCCTGTCATCCCAGTACTTGGGAGACTGAGACAAGAGGATCGCAGGTTTGTGGCCAGCCTCAGCAACTTAGTGAGGCCCTTAGCAACTTAGCAAGACCCTGTTTCAAAATAAAAAGGACTGGGGGTATAGCATGGAGGTAGAAAGCCCCTATGGTCAACCCCAGTACCAAAAAAAATTTTTTTTTAATTACTGAAGGTCTACAAAAATGAACACGAATGTTCCTGTATTAAATGGTTTTAAAATCTTATCAAAGAAATAAGCAACTAATAAGGGAATTAAAAAATTAAAAACAGGATAAGAAGTCTTTCCAGGAGTAATCATTGGATAGTCTAGGGATATAGAGGAAAGATACCTTCGAAGATGTGTGTGTATGTGTGTGTGTGTGTGTGTGTGTGTGCACGCGCGTGTGTGTATGTGCGCACGCACACGCATGCATGAGCATATGTGGTGTTGTACCTTTTTGAGTACAGAGAATAGTATCTGAATATAGGTAGCAGTTAAATTGTAAATGTAAGATAAACTTCCCAGAGAATCTGTGAAGAATGAGAGAAAACGTAGTTACAGGGTGTGGATAAAATATAACGATGATCATGGGCTACATCTTCGCAGCCGTGTGACCTCAAGCGAGTCACTTAGCCTTTTTGAGCCTCAGATTCCTCATCTACAAAATGGGAACGTCATGCCCTCATTGTACTGCTGTGAGTATTAGATGACATAAAAATAGCTCTGTATGTGCACCTTGAAAATGTGTGATAAATAATAGCTGCTTTTATCGTCAGTGATATAAATTTACCGGGGTTTCTCACAGTCCTTAGGATGGAGTCGGAGACCCCAAAAGCTTTGCAACCATTCTGTGACGTTTGTCTTGTTCCTCCATCCCATCTGTCTTGAGAGGCAGCCTCAGATCTTCCCCAGGTGGAATGCTTAAGTATCTTCTTCTGTCTTATCTTTAGTGTTAATTCTGATCAATTGCTAATGGCTGTGCTTAGAGTGGAAAAGAGGGCTGTTATCCATTGGCGATGTCTGTCACTGGCATGGGTGAGAAGAGATGACATGCATGCCTGGTATTTGCTAAGCAGGAAGAATTGGCCTCATTTACATAAAAGATCACTCACCTGCAGCGTTGGCAAGGGGCACCTCTCTCTCTAGTCCTCCTAAACATCACTGTATGTTCTGAACTCCTTCTTCTTAGAGCTCCCCCATACCCAGAAGGAAAAAGACCAGACACCCATTAGCTACCAAACACATTTCCCCCTTCTAGTCTTTCTGATTCACTTGCATGAATCTGAGTCATCTCTCCATACCCACCAGCAATCCCAACTGAAACGACTGTTTTCCATAGAAATTCAGCTTTTCATATCCTTGGGACCTGCTTTCTGTCTGGTTCAGAACTCCTTTGGGGTTGGGGGAGGGCACCCAAGCCTTCTCTCCTACAGGGACTTCTTCAAATGTACTTTCTCCTCCACATCAAAGTCCTTTGGAAACCCAGAAACCTCAGCCCACCGGGGGTTATGTATATGTATAAATACATCCATCAATTCCTCTAACCCTGGTTTTTATCAAGAGTTACTCCTCTGCCAGGGCATAAAAAGCACATTTCAAAGGGCAACTGTGTGATCAGTGCCTCCAGACCCTCAAGGGGGGGACACTGGGTATTCCCTTCTGCATCGCGAACCCCTTCACAGTGTCCACGTTGCAACTGGTGTGTTCTCAGGGCCCGCAGGCGCCGTTCCCAACTCTTGCCTCATCAACTCCATTTCAAGGAAAACCTCACTGAGCGGCAACAAAATCCGTGCACAGCATGATGCAGGCCACAGGTTCTGCGGCAGAGGAAATTCCACCGGAGCGGGAATGTCAGCCAACCCCAGAGGAGCCGAGGTTCCGGCCCTCTGTAAGCAATCAGAAAGCCAAGCTGACATGCAGATCTGAGTAAGCACACTGCCGCAAGAGAAGTGCTGGCAAGCTTTCTCTTTCCCAACTCTGCCTGGGTCAGGAAAACAGAACATCACCATGGATTCTCCCAGCTCGAATCCAAGTCACAAGGGGAAAGGAGGAGGAGGAAGCACAGCACTTCAAATGCAGGTACCTGGCATCCACCAGACCTACTGAGACAGCCATCCCAAAAGGTAGAATCTGGGAATCTGATTTGAGCCCACATATGTGCACGTGGCACACACAGATGCTGAGATGTTCACGCACCCTGAAGCTTGAACCGTTGCAAAGAAAAACTTAGCTGGTCAGCCACAAACGTGCCTCCTTTTTCTCCTTCTTTGGAGACCAGTGAACAGAGACAACGGAGCAGAGGAGAGTTTTGTAGTCTTGATTTCTGAGAGGCAGGAAATGTCTCCACATGGGACAAATGTCTCCTTTGTCCCATGTGGCTCTTTTGTTGTGGAATCTCTGTGGCCCACATGTAAGCTTTGCGCCATCACCAGTGTAAGGTTGGAGTTTTCTCTGCCCCTTGTCACATTCATAGATGCATAAATCCAGCAGCAACATCTGCTGATAAGAGCCAACAGGCAAAGTCGGTTTGAATTGTATCTAGAACTGGGGTTACAAGTGTGCATCACCACACCCGGCCAGAGGACAATTCTTATTGTGTGAGACTGTATTGTGGTTCTCTTGATGTTTTGTAAGATACTTAGCTTCTCTTCCACTTTTTCCCTTAGATCACTGTGACAAGAGTAACAGCCCCTTAAATTTACTTATGGTGCTGGTTTCATGGAGAACCATGAACCACTGGTCTAATCCATTTATATAAATAAATTCTTCTAGTCGGGCATGGAGGTGCATGCCTGTAATCCCAGTACTAGGGAGGCTGAGACAGGAGGACCACAGGTTTAAGGACAGCCTCAGCAACTTAGCAAGACTCTCAGCAACCTAGAGAGACCCTGTTTCAAAACAAAAAAATAAAAAGGGCTGGGGATGTAGATTGGAGGTAGAATGCCCCAGATTCAATCCCCAGTACTACCAAAAAAAAAAAAAAAAAAAAACTTCTTTGCCAGTGATTGGCTCAGGAATTCAGATGTAGGTCAACCAGTAAATATTTTTAGACCAGAGTGGTCACCTGACCTGTGTTGGCCCAATCAGAGTAAATGGAAGACTTGTCTGGTGCTTCAGGGAAGAGACTCCTTTTCTCTCCCGTGGCTTAAATGCCAACACATATGGTTCTAAATGCTCTTGACAGCCATTTGGCAATGATGAATGGAACCCGCTGTAGAAAGAAGCTAGCGCTGTGGATGGCAAAGCAGAAAGAAAGAATCTAGGTCTGTCACTAAGCTGCTGAATTAACCAACCCTAAATCCCAGTCTACCTTTGGGTTTCCTATTAGGTGAAATTGTAAATTTCATCATCTGAGGCTGGTTTTCTGTAAATTAGGGACCAAAGTGGGCAGAGGACTGGGAGTGAAATTTACTCTTCTCCCAGGATAAGTCAAGGCCTCAGAGCATCTGTCCATTCCTGGAAAGTTCCAGCTCTGCCAAGGAAATGCAAAAAGTTGACTCAATCCCCCCTCGGGGGAAGGTAAATACCGAAGAGAATGTGCGAGGGGCCAGCTTTAGCACCAGGGTTCAAGTCAAGGGTTCAGCCTAAAATGGAAAATAGGCAGACTAGGCAAAGTAGAGGGCTAAGATGGAGGAACAAAGGCAACACTGATACCCGGAGTCCACACCTACTGATGTTAGTTTTCTATTGCTTGTAGCTATTCTCAAACTTGCCTTTTACTTAGGTAAACATTCTCAGTTCGTTTTCAAATAACCTCTCATTGATGATTCCAGTATCCGAAGTGTTTATCATTTTGTTTTTGCTTGCTGGTGTTTCTGCTGGTTCTCACTCTTCTTGGTGCCTTTTTCCACATGTGCTCGATTATTTTTGACTGTATGTTGGTCATTGCCTTCAAAAAGTGTTTGTGGGCGTGGTGGCGCACACTTGTAATCCCAGTACTTGGGAGGCTGAGAAAGGAGGATCACAGGTTGGAGGCCAGCCTCAGCAACTTGTGAGGCCCTCCACAATTTAGTGAGACCCTGTTTCAAAATAAAGAATAAAAAATAGGGCTGGGGGTGTAGCTCAGAGGTAGAATGCCCCTGGGTTCAATCCCCAGTACTGCAAAAAAAAAAAAAAGTGTTTGTGGGGATTCTATGTGACTTAAGTTGAAGATGGATTTATGTAACTTGAATTTGCCTCTAGTATATACCTAGAGGCTTAGTCAGTCCAAAATGACTTAAACGGCAATTGCTTGGTTAAGCTCATGATGGACTTCCCAACTGAGGAGTATATCACCAGTTATATTATTATCTGTACCATTATTGGACAGTTATTCTAATACTGCATTATTCTAAACATTTCACATGTATGATCACACATAGACTTCAAGAGTATTACCAGTATTACAACAATCACTACAGTACAGAGAAAATGCTAGAATAAACTATATTAATTAATCAACTCAAAGTCAGATAACCATATTTGGAATAGATAATGAAGTTTTATAACATAAAGTCCTATATACTCTATGTTTCTAAGATAATAATAAATGTATACCCATGATGTTCGTTGGTACAAAGCCATTTTTCTTGTAAATTCAAAAAGGAAATAGAAATAAAAATGTAAGTTCAACTAGATTTAGGGTTCTTTTTTTGGTATTAGGGATTGAACCCAGGGGCATTCTACCTCCAAGCTACACCCCTAGCCCTATTTTTTTATTCTTTATTTTGAAACAGGGTCTCACTAAGTTGCAGAGGGCCTCACTAGCTGAGGCTGGCTGCAAACCTGCAGTCCTCCTGTCTCAGCCTCCCAAGTACTGGGATTACAAGCATGCGCCACCACACCCAGCTATATTTAGGTTTTGAGATACCATCCATCTTCGATCTCCATTTCTCTCCACACTGTGTGGTAGGATTGAGTTTGTCTGGTAGTGAGACTCCAAGTCAGGGTTAAAGATGCAGTCAAATGTTATACCCAGAACATTAGACTTGGGCAAAACGTTGAAAAGAATAGATCTCTGAGAATCACAAATACCGCTGAACTTGGAACTAAATATAAAACTATTTTGCAGGAAGAAAGTTTTATAGAGGTACTATCAATAACAGACCAAGTTAGCCAGGAAAAAAAAGTTAGAAACTTCTTGGCGTTTCCTGCTGACATTAAGCCAAAGAGGGATTATGCATTGAGGGCCCCCAAATGCAACTTTGTGCAGGAACTGAGTTCCATCACCCCACTTTCCAGCCAGAGTCCCATCATAGTGGCACGATGCCCTCAATCACATGGGGCCCACCACCAGGGCAGGTCTCTGGGCAGTGTGCCAGGTGAGACTACACGTGGTCATGGCCTTAAGTCAAGCTTCCCTCATTATCGACCTGCACCACTGAAGTTGATTTCAGACTGGACTCCAACCTTTAGTTGACTGTGAGCTCCTTCCAGGCAGGGACTATTGATCATTTACTCATCTTAATGCTCTACACAGTGATGGCAATTTACCCATTGATCCAGGCAGCAATTAGATAGCAAACCCTTAGTCTCTGCTAGTCGCTGAGGATATAATTGTGAACAAAAGTCTCCCTGGTCCTACTTTCTCATATTCTCTATGAGGTACAAAGTCCAGCAAGGGACATCCAGAGGCCAAATAATGAGAGCCAAGTGCATAATTACAAACTGATAAATATGATTAAGGACAGGAGCTTAGGACATTGAGACTCTGATCTATTCTGGGGGCTCAGGGAAAGCTCCATCAGGAAATGACATTTGAGTTCAGACCTGAAGGGTATCGTTTAATCAGGTAAAGAGGAAAAAAAAAATCCAGGCAAAGGAAACTACTGTTGCAAAGCCAAAGGGCCTGTCGCACACACTAGTCAGTCAATAAAAATTGGATTATGAATGAATGATTGAGTGACTCAGAATAACGACTAACATCTCCATGACACATAGAGATTCCTGGCGCTGCGTCAAGAATTGGTCCACATGTTAATTTCTTTTTCAACTCATTTAATCTCCACCATAACCCTAGTGGTAGATATTTGTTGTTATCTCCATTTTACAAATGGGGAAATTGAATTATTACAGAGTGTTATGGCTAGATATAGAATGTCCCCTGAAGAGCTCATGTAGTAATGTTTAGAATTGATGTAATTGAGTCATGAGGGTTGTTGTCTCATCAGTGGATAAATCCGTTGTAATGGATTTACTGGGTAGTCACCAAGGCAGGTGGGGTGTGGCTGGAGAAGGTGGGTCCCTGGGGTGTGGCCTTGGGGACTGTGCTTGTGTCTGTGAATCCCCTTGCTGGCTGGCTCTCTCTTGCTTCCGACCTCCATGATGTGAGACCAGAGCCCTGCTCTCTCCCTCTCTCTGCTTCCCGCCACCAGGCCCTGAGCTCCGCAGAACCTCAGCCTGACATATATTGAACCTTGAAATCTCCCCAAACTGCGACCAACTAAAATCTTCTTCCCTCTAAGCTATGTGGTCAGTTGTTTTAGATTAAGGCAGGGAGAATGTTGACTGAAACACAGAAAAACTATGTAACTTTCCCAAAGTTGAACAATTCACAAACTGTGAAACTGCGCTTTAAATCCAAGAAACTGGGCTTAAGCAGAAAACCTGGAGTTTCTTGGTAATCTATGAAATCTCTGAAATAATAACATATATATCATTACACAAAGCAAATATGATAGGCTGAAACAGTAAAATATCAGTTCTTACCTTGAGTCTATGAGATCCAGTAGCAAAGTCTTTTAAAAGAGATCAACTACTAGCCAGGCTTGGTGGTACATGCCTGTAACCCCAGTACTTGGGAGGCTGAGACAGGAGGATTGCAGGTTTGAGGCCAGTCTCAGCAACTTAGTGAGACCCTGTTTCAAAAGAAACCAAAAAACAAACAAACAAACAAAAACAGGGGTGGGGGTGGGTGAAGCTTAGAAGTAGAATGCTTCTGGGTTTAATCCCCCCAAAAAGACATCAACTATGCAATAAAATTAAGTAACTATTTGCATTTTCAAAACTCAGTAAAAACAAAAAAAATTGTTAAACTCTATAAATTTGCAGTCGAAACTAGTAGAGAACAATAAACCAAAAATACTAATAACTAAATCAAAGGAAAGCTTTAGAATTAAAATATTGATGTAATCAGCAGTGTTTCTTTGAACTATCTTTTTCTCTTAGATGCATAGACTCTAGACATCATTTCCTATTGTCTTTTTGTCCACTCTCTCTCTCTCTCTCTCTCTCTGCTGTTATCTGTCTCCAAGTGCAAAACACATTGAGAATTGGGAAAACCCTGGAAAATCCCTCATTTCTTCACCACAAGGACAAGACTGCACAGCCCTGCTGGGAAATTCATTCTGGTTGTCAGCTGAAGTGCTGTTTCTGATGCCCATATGTGCAGGGACCCCAAATTGAAGCAAAGTTCTGGGGTTGCAAGACTGGGCAGGCGGGCGGCCAGCAGTTCTGCCAAAGCTAGTTGTCTTCGTACCAAGGATCTTCCAAGTCAAGTCTGCCCTTGAACCTTTCAGAGCACTTAAGGCTGCCGTTCACTTTAAATTCTCCTCTCCCTCTCTCTCTCCCCGGCGGGCCCCCTCCCCTTCCTCTCCTGTGTCTTTTTCTGGGTTTTCCCTTCTAGCGCCTTTGCTCCTCTTGGCCACTCTTAAGAGCAAACACTGGCAGGCAATGAATCAAAGCAGGCTATTTTTGCTCTCGCTGTGAGAATGTTTACAGCATACTGCAAATTCAGTCTCTGGTTTAATGTTGTGTACATTTTCAGAAAAAACTGACTGGTTTCCAAATCCAGCGGATGGCTAGGAAGCCCACCAGGGGCTATATGTATATGACCCATACCTTAGGGGTCTGTCCCCATAAACCATCATGGTCTCGCGGCATCGACCTGGCCCCACAGGATGTGCAAACCAACCAGAAGGGTGGCGCTGCTGATCAGTTCTCCTTCTAGCCAGTGCTACTTTTATGACCAGTGCCCCAAAGTTGTGAAAGAAGAAACCCAAAACTAAGCTATGCAGGATGAGGGAGTCTATGAACACTCCATCTCTGGCCTGATTAAATTATTCATCCTTCCCACCTACCCCAGCCGCCCCCCCCAACTGTTTCAGATACATGTACATTAGAATGTAGTTAATCTTGAATATATTTTACCATGAAATATGAACATAGTAATTACAGAATTTTCCACTCAACCTCCCCTATCATATTCCTAGTATACTGGATTCTCTGTGCATAGCATTTAACTGTTTTCATATGGGCTTCAGTTGACATCCTAAAGATTTGAAATGGCCAAAAATTTCTCTGTACCAAGATTGGTCAAACCCTTCCTTCCTTCCTTTCTTCTTCCTTCCTTCCTTCCTTCCTTCTTTCCTTCCTTCCTATCTTCCTTCCTTCCTTCCTCTCTCTCTCTCTCTCTTTTTCTCTTTCTTTCCTTCCTTTTTCTTCCTTCCTTTCTTTCTTTCTGTCACTCTCTCCTCTTTCTCTCTCTTTCTCTCTGACTCCAAGTTTGAAAATAAGATCAAGGTCAACCTAATTTCCTAAGAGCTTCCTGCTGATGTATCAGCTGATAGCAAGTCTGAGGTATTCAGGCTAATTAAACAGGTTCCCAAAGTCTTGTTCATCAGATAAATATGAGGTGAAATGTCCAGGAGGTCTTCTGTTATCTGCAGCTAAAATCAGAGGGAGTTGGACAGGCTGACTGGCCTCTGATTGTCAGGGTGCTGGGGGATGATTTGCAGCCAGAAATCTCCCACAGAGGCATTCACACGTGGCCCCTGGAGGCAGTGGGCCGCATCCGCCTGGCCGCTTTCTTGGAGGGCTGACTTTCCATCCTTTGCTGCACGGAGCCCTGGTGTGAGTGGCTTCTATTGTGTAGGTGTTCTGCTCTCACCGGGCAACACTGGACCTGTTGTTCCCTCTGTCTTTAGCTCCTGTAACTCCAGTGGTGCAGAGCGTGGGCCAGCCGGAGAGTCACAGCCTTGTCCAACTGGATCTGAGAAACTGGTTAAACCAGGAGGCAAATCCCTCGCTCTCGGGCCTGTTGTTTTTGTGTTGTTTTTGTTTTTGTTTTTGTTTTCCTTTTGTTCAGAGTAGAACCCCACTTGCTTTAGAACAGTGAAAACTATCAGAAAATGACAAATGGCACATAGGTTAGGGGGACTTAGTACTGGTACAGCGGTCTTACCTGGAAGCAAGGATTTCTTCATAATTCCTAGTGTTTGCTCGCAGCACTGGCCTCCACTGGACTTTAATTGCTTGTTTGAGGTCTGTCTGCCCCACTAGAACTGAAAATTCCCCCACGTATCAGAATTGCCAGGAGAGCTTGTTAAAACCTGGGCTGGCCAGGCATGGTGGCACACACCTGTAATCCCAATACTTGGGAGGCTGAGACAGGAACATCACAGGTTCAAGGTCAGCCTCAGCAACCTAGCAAGAAATTCTGCAATTTAGTGAGACCCTGTTTCAAAACAAAAAATAAATAAATAAATAAAAAGGGGCTAGGGGTGTGGCTCGGAGATAGAATGCCCCTGGGTTCAAACCCTAGTGTCACAAAAATAAAACAAAACCCTGGACTGTTGTCCAACCCAAACTCTTGCTAATACACTAGCTTCAGGTGAGACCTGAGAATTTATCGTTGGAATAAGTCCTCAGGTTAAGCTGATGCTGCTGGCCCAGGGTGCACAAGACTGTGACTCCTTGAGGGCAGGAACATACCCACTCGACCTTGTCCTGTGTCTGCTACAAATCCACAGTCCGGTGAATGATTAGCTGTAAGCTACTCATTCAATGAGCATTTATTCAGTAATCTACAGTGTGCCAGAAATTGTTCCAAACTCTACCATAGATTCCCAAACTTACTGCCTTACCACCCTTTTTTCAGGGAAAAAAAAATGACTGGGTGCTTCCACTGCCCTCTTGTTTTCATTCAACCATTGCACCTGAGGCTACCACCACCCCCTGGGTTGCCCCACCATAACCCCCCCCCCCAGGGTGGCATCACCCACCGTGGGAATCCATGCCAGACATTCCGCAGCAAGTAAGCTCCCCGTGCTCAGAGTTCCCTTTCTAGTGGGGCAGCCAGGTCAGAAACAGACCAACTCATGTGTAGAGTGATAGGGTTTGCAGTAAGGAAACAGTTTTGGGGGAAGGGAAGGAGGATCTAAAAGCCAAGTGTTGCCAGAAGGAAATTCAGAGCAGGACAAGATGAGAGAGAGAGAAAGAGAAAAAGAGAGAGAGAGAGAGAGAGAGAGAGAGAGAGAGAGAGGATCGAGGGCCATGTTGGATGAGGTCCCAGGGAAGCCCCTCTAAGGAAGGACAGTTGTAGGAAGCACAGTGAGTGAGCATGTCATGTGCAAATCTACTGGGAAAGGACTAGAGGCGCAGAAAGAGTGAAATCCTGAGTAGGAGTGGGCTTGGCCTCGTCAGGATTCATCAAGAAGGCTGGGACTGATGGAGCAAGAGGACCAGATGATCAGAGAGAGTAGAAAGCGTCTGAAAAAAAACAGCGGTAGGGAATGTGGGTTTTGTTTGGTGATGGGAGGATAGTGAAGGGTTTTGATTATATGATTATGTTTTAAAGGTCACATTGGAGGACTTAATGTAAACAGAGGGACCCAGGGAGCCTACTGCCACAATCCAGACACACAACAATGAGAATCTAGACTAGGGTGCTGGTGGTGAACGAGTCAATAAGGGGTACATTTGAGATATATTTGAAGGACAATTTCGGGTGAATTGGATATGGGTGTGTGCAAGAAAGGAAAGATTCAAGGATGACTCCAGGTCATATTATTTGGGGGGAGGGTTCCATGGGGGTGACATTTGCTGAGGCAGGGGGAGAGCCAAACACAATTATTGACATTTGGGACAAGTTGGGAGCTGCTATTGGATATCCGGGCAGTCAGACAGAGTGGCTATTTGAGTCTAGAGTGTAGAGGAGAGGTTCATGGTGGAATATAGAATCTGGAGGCACAGTGGGGAGACAGTACCAAAGCCCTGATATTGGTAAGGTCACCTAGGGCATGCATGCAGAGAGAAGAGAAGGAAGGGAAGGGAAGGGAAGGGAAGGGAAGGGAAGGGAAGGGAAGAGAAGAGAAGAGAAGAGAAGAGAAGAGAAGAGAAGAGAAGAGAAGAGGTCAAGGGCTGAGCCCTGGAGCACCAACATCCTGCTGGGATGGGAAGGAGGATCTAACAGCCAAGTGTGACCAGAAGGAAGGTGTGGCCAACTGTGTCCTGTACTGCTCAGTGGTTGATTGACACAAGGACTGAGAATGGACCATAGTGTCTGACCCTAGAATTGGCCATAGCATTTGGCAAAATGGCAGCCCTCAGTGACCTTATCAAAAGCAATTTCAGTGAAGAGGTAGGGATGAAGCTTATTCCTGATCTCCTGACTGGAATGAGTTAGGAAAGAATGGGCCATGAAGAAGGAAAGAGAGTGAGCATTTTTAAATAAAGGAGTACGGAGAAATAAATAGGCAGTGATAGGAACAGAAGTGGGGACTTAGGAAGGCTTTCAAGGAAGGGAGACCCTTTATCCAGCTTGTAAATGGGTCAAGAGCCCAGGAGAAAGGGAGCAATGGGTTACGTAGGAAAGCAGAGACCACTGCAGTGATGGCATGCTTGAGGGGTGAGAAAGTGTGGGACTGGCCCAAGAAGAAGCGTAAGGGGGAAACTGAGAGCAAGAACACAGATGTGGTCCATGTGTAGGAGTGAGCAGGAAGTGGGCAAGTCCCCTTCCACCTCAGAAATAGAAAAACTGGGGACTGGGGAATGTGGCTCAGTGGTAGAATGCTGGACCAACATACACAGAGCTGTGGATTCCATCCCCAGCAGAAAGAGAGAGAGAGAGAGAGAGAGAGAGAGAGAGAGAGAAAGGGAAAGAAAGAAAGAAGAAGAAGAAAGAAAGAAAGAAAGAAAGAAAGAAAGAAAGAAAGAAAGAGAAAGGAAGGAAGGAAGGAAGGAAGGAAGGAAGGAAGGAAAGAAAGAAAGAAAGAAAGAAAGAAAGAAAGAAAGAAAGAAAGAAAGAAAGAAGAAAGAAAGAGAAAGAAAGAAAGGAGGGAGGGAAAGAGAGAGAGAGAGAGAGAAAGAAGGAAGGAAGGAAGGAAGGAAGGAAGGAAGGGAAAGAAAGAAAGAAAGAAAGAGAAAGAAGAAAGAGAGAGAGAGAGAGAGAGAGAGAAAGAAAGAAAGAAAGAAAGAAAGGGGGGAGGGAAAGGGAGAGAGAGAAGGAAGGAGGGAAGGAAGGAAGGAAGGAAGGAAGGAAGGAAGGAAGAGAGAAAGGAAGGGAGGGAAGTAGTAGGAAGGAAGGGAGAAAGAAAAGAAAGAAATGTTTATAAGCACAAGAGAGTCACCCAGATGAGTTGAGAGAATAAACTAAGGAAATGTAATCAAGTTGTGAACTTAACACCACATCCCACTTGGTATTTGTGGCTTTAAGTATAATGTGAAGCCCGTCAATGTGGTTCTATGTTTTATGTGTTTGTTACATGATCACATTTCCCTGCTGCTGGGGATCAGACATGGTACAGGCAGGTTGGGTTGGATATATAATGAGGGATGGGATTTGTCAAGTGAGAGACAAGGAATTTGAGGGTGTATCCAAGGGATGGTCATGATAAACTCTGGACTTTCAGCTGGGGAAGCAGGGGCCAGAGGAGAGGAGACGAGGAGAGGTTTCTTAGAGGAAGACAGAAGGGCAGAATCAATGTCTGGAAGTCTTGAAGGAATGAGTGGAATGATTAATAGTGCTGGGAATGGAATTAGAAGGATGGAAAGAAAGGTAGTTCTTGGTGAAGACAACACTGAACTCTGGAACCGGGCTGAAGGAGATGAGGTAGAAGAAAAAGGTAGAAGAAAAAGTGCTGAGAAGGATGAAGTCAGGGAACAGAGAGGCAGCCCTAGAGGGGAGAGTAATGTCGGCCAGATCACAGCTCTGAAGCCGGCGGAAAAACCCTCAAAGCCCCGAGACATTACCATTCCACACATAACCACTAATCACCAACCATTCGAGATTTGCACAACACAGAAACACAAATAAGACTAATCTTTCAGCCTCCAGGAACTTATACATATCAAATATAAAAAGCAGTTGGTGATGGAAAACACAATCTGCTTTATCAACAACACATTTGTAGCACAAAACAAAACAGACCCACAAACTGAATGAAAATTGGAGGTTGCTGTTGTTTTTTTTTTTGCCTCAAGTTAAAAAAAAAAAACCTTCCACAGATATTTGTATATTTGTGATGTTCACAATGCTAGGAGGAGCCTGGATGAATGATTTTTGTGTGTGTGTGACTCTGACTAATTCTACTGTACCAAGCTTGAGAAAGCCTACCATGGGTAATTCCCTGTGGCCCCAGTGGCAGGAAGAGTTGGTTATATAGGCACAGTTTGTTTGTAATCATTTATTCAATCCTTCCAATAAACTTGAAAAGTTCCAGACACAGGTAAGAAATTAATTCAGTCCCTCTGGAATTTCATAATTTCTCATTTTTTGTTCATATATATATATATATATATGTGTGTGTGTGTGTGTGTGTGTGTGTGTGTGTGTGTCATAGCATATATATAATATATGAGTCATAGTATATATAGCATAGCACATATATATGCTATGACTCTTGTAGTCAACTGTATTGTACTTCTGACCTTGACTCTTGAAAAAGGTCAGAACTAACTGTATGGCCTACCACTCAAAATGAGCAGGAGTTCCCTGCCGATGCCCTGTGGACTGAACTTTTTTTTTTTTCAGTTTTGCCCTTTCATTTTGTTTTCCTTTAAATGATTTTTAAACTAGACTGATCTTACAGTTGGATGTAGCTTTGTGTTCCTCTCTAAGTCCTATATGAAACCAGGATAAGATTAAATAAATAGTATAAGGCATAGTGCTGTTGACTTTAGTAAAATCAGCTTTAGTAAAAACAAAACTAAACAGAAACAACAATAGCATTTTGGCCCGGGTTACTGGAAATTCTAGGGCTGGACTTCAGGTATAACTGGATCCAGGTGCTTAAGCAATATTTTCACTAGTCTCTTATTCTCCATCTCTGGACTCTACTTTCCTCTGTGAAGGCTTTAATTCCTGACAAGAATCCAACAAGTAGTGTGTATTAGTCGGCCTGACATGCTGAGGGTCTGGCAGAGCCTCCTGACTCATTGTGAAAGGCCACCTCTGTCTGCTGTGCAGAGGATGGGCTGTGAGGGAGGAGAATAGGAACAGGTAAGTCCTCTAGAAAGTGACCCAGGAATGCAGTGCTAGGGGATTAGCTGTGGGGCTTGGGGATTAGCTGTGGGAGCTAGATAGTGTCTGATTCTGAATGAGTACTGGAGATAAAGCTAATAGGATTGCCACTTTACATAGGGCCTGAGCTTTAGGAAGTGGGCAGAACTAGAAAGCAGAGAAAGAGAAAGAGCATTCCAGGCTAGATGAGATAGAAAGTCAACGCACAGAGGTAGAAAACACAAGGGACTGATAGGACGTGGGAAGGAGAACATTTTGATTGGAGCAGAGAACTAATATAGGGAAAGAATGGAAGGTCTCATTTGCGGTCAGATGTTAGATGCTTTTGGTATGGGTTAAGAAGTGCAGACACCATCCTGTCTTTAATGGGAGTCATTGAAGTGTTTTAGGGGAATATCATGACAGAGTGTTAGAGCTTCAGAAAGTGCACTGGATATGGGAGGCACTGGCAAGGGGAGATTCAGGTGGCAGAGAGATCACTTACAGAATTTTTGGTATTGGGGATTGAACCCAGAGGCATCCTACCTCTGAGATACACCCCCAGCCCTTTTTATTTTGAAACAGGGCCTCACTAAATTGCTGAGGCTGGCCTCAAACCTGCAATCCTCTTGTGTCAGCCTTCCAAGTACTGTGTTTATAGATGTGCACCACCACTTACAGAATTTCTAACGAGTGTTTGAACCAGTGTGACTCGGCGTTAGGTCAGGCTTAACAGTGCAGATTTTTGTATCAAACAAACATGGGTGTGATTCTGGCTCCATCCTGTTAACCTGGATAAAGTTATCTGGCCTCTCTGAATCTCCCTTTGCTAATCTGTAAAATGGTGATAACTATTCCCAGTTTAAGGGGTTACTATGGAAATCACATGACACGGTAAATGTTTAAGTACCCAGTCCTATTCCTGGCACAGGATAGAGTCTCAAAAAAACTATTCAAGATGATTGTTAATATTTTAATTCAAATGGAATGGAAGGAATCAATTCTTGTCAAGGGAGTGAAGGAACTGGAAAGTCCCGCTGGGAGACCACGGTAATAATTATAGCAGGCAGCTATGAATGCTGAAATTAGTGGGCAAAATGTTAAGGGGAAATGGCATATTTGTATGGTCTCAAAGTATCTCCCCCCAAATATTTATTAATTACAAAGTGAAAAGTCTTAACTTGAGAGTGGGAGGGACCCAGAAGATATAATATGATCCAAGTGGCTGAGTTGAATGCCACTGTTGTCACAGACTGAAGAAGACTAGGAGATGTGACCTCTAAGTGCACTTGGGGATCCTATAACTGAAAAAGGGGCACTGATGGGAAAACTAACATTTGAGCAAGGCCTACACTTTTATTAATGGTATCATCCTAATACTGTCCTCTTGGCTTTGATCATTGTTTTTTTCATGGGACTCCTTGGTAGTTCTCATGGAAGGACTATGATCAAAGCCTGAGCCTGACCCCCAGCTCTCTCCGCTCCTGCATCGAGATGTGATTGCTGGCCTCCGTAAGTCTTCCTACCCTCACCAGGAGCCCTCTGGGATTCACTGCAAGGGCCCTCCACCAGCATTGAACCAATGCCAGTGCCATCCCCTGTACCTACAACACTGAGCTGAATCAACCTCTTTTTCCTCAGAGGTAGCCTGCCTCAGATATTTTATTATAGCAACAAAAAAGCTGACTATTACACTCACTAACTGAATAGATATTTGCATGCCCACTATGTACTTGGTGTAGCAAACACATAGTAATCACTGCCTTTGGAAAGCATCAGTTCTAGTATATTCTGCACACTGCCACTCCAACTCTCACAAGATATGCTGAGACTGCAAGATTTGAATTTCCTTCTGGGAGGAGACTGAGAAAGACCTAGATGAGTTAGCAGTAACACATCTTTTTAACTCAGCGCTAGGAATGTGGGTGAAATGACAGTGACTTCTCTTATGTGATTCAGGCTTTGAACTTTAATCCACACTTTAATCTCGTAGGTATGACTTGTTTTGTTCTAGGGTTTGAGGAAATCCCCCTATTGTTCCCCATGGAGCACAAAGCCCATGACACCATGCTTAGTCTGACTACACTGCCCCACTTCCCATCATGAACTTTATGAGTAAGATGCTTTCTTTGAAAACCTCGTTCACGAATCACTGAGTTTAATTTTATCACTAAGAAAGAGCTGGCATACGAAGACAACGAAACTATGCTCTTCTTTATACACTAGACAATTCACAAACATTTAGTATATAGGGGAAAAAGTTATACCTGGTTTAACTAGAGTTAGTATAACTTCTCATCCTAAGACAACAAAATGAATAAACAAGAGCAAGGGATATACAAGCCTCGGGTAAACCTTGATTTGCATGAGCAAAACGGCTTCCAGGGAAACTTGATGTGCCTTGTAGGACCTCCATAAATGTTGTGCTCAACCTCAAGGAATGGAGGAAACCTACAGATGGTTTATCACTTTATCATTTCTCACTTAACTGCTGCCCCATTGTGACTTTTTTTATTTGTTTGTTTGGGTTTTTTTGTTTGTTTGTTTGTTTGTTACTGGGGATTGACCCTAAGAGCATTCTACCTCCAAGCTACATCCTCAGTCCTATTTTATTTCATTTTTTAATTTTAAAACAGGGTAGTTTGTTAATACATGTATATACAGAGACAGAGCAATTTCAAAAGGTTATCTTAGGTCCAGGTGGAGATTTTTTTTAAGTATTTCTTTCTAATTATAATTATTTATCCCCCAAATGAATCGCACTGATGCTATATTTAGGTGTGGAATGGAGAGAAGTCATTAGTAGCACAACTAGTGAAATCCAACAAGGTCTGATGTTTAGCTAATAATAAGGCACAAATGTTAATTTCCTGGTTTTGACAATTATGCCACAGTAATGACAAGATGTTAACATTGGGGACATTGAGTAAAGGATATACGGGAGCTCTTTGGACAATCTTTGTGACTTTTTGGTAAATCTAAAGTTAGTCCAAGACAGAATGTTTATTTTAAAAGTTGAACAGTATCACGCATGTTAAATCTTGTTGTCTCCTACGGTTTTGGTAAGTGTCTCCCAAAGATTCATGTGTTGAGGGCCAGGTCCGCAGCCCATGGTTCTACTGGGAGGTGGTGGAACCTATAGACAGTGGGGCCAAGTGCAAAGTGTCCTCATCATTATGGGTGTACCTGAGACAGGTAGAGTTCAGCCACACTCCCAACACAATGCTGGCAGAGAACATGGCGGCCGCTTTTAAGCAAGCCTCTGCTTTTCTAATGTGGGAAGGCTCCAATTCATTTATTCATTGAGGGAACAAATATCATTTGAGTTCCAGGGATCCCGTAGTTAGTGAATAGGACAGACAGCGGCACTACCCTCATGGAGCGTAAGCTTAGTGAAGGGGACAGAGAACAAACCAGAGAAATAATGAACAACATGATTATAGGTAGAATGGCTCTCCACCACACTGGGTCCAAGGTCACTTTGTTTTTTATTTTTTATTTATTTATTTATTTATTTATTTATTTATTTATTTATTTTTGCTGTACTGGGGATTGAACCCAGAGGCATTCTGCCTCTGAGCTACACCCTCAGCCCTGTTTTTATTCTTTATTTTGAAACAGAGTCTCACTAAGTTGTGGAGGGCCTCACTAAGTAGCTGAGGCTGGCTGTGAACCCAGATCCTCCTGTCTCAGCCTCCCAAGTACTAGGATTACAAGCGTGCACCACCACCGCTTGGCCCAAGGTCACTTTAAATCGTGTTTTCTGAGCTAGGCATAGTGGTGCACACCTGTAATCCAAGCACTTGGGAGGCTGATATAGGAGGATTGCAGGTTTGAGGTCAGCCTCAGCAACTTAGCAAGACCCTGATTAAAAAAAGAAAAATAGGGCTGGGGGTATAGCTCAGAGGTAGAATGCCCCTGGGTTCCATCCCCAGTACCACACACACACACACAATTGTGTTTCCTATTACTGAAAGCATTCTTGGTAAAGTTTAATGATGTGCCTGGGATCCCACAAAGAATTAATGATGTAACTGGAGCAGGGTGAGAGCTTTCTCAGTTCCTGGGATATTTCATCAACATCAGCATCATCAAGACAGCCATCCCTCATGTGTATTGAGTAGTTACATGCATTACCTGCTATTCTATCTCACTGTCTATTTATCAATTATCACCCAATTTACAATGCAATTATTATCTAGTCTAAATCATTGTCGTTATAATCTAATCATTAACTCTGTTCCCTGCTATTGTGTGGAGGGAGGTGCTGTTACTGTCCTTACTTTGGGGCAGGAAATTGGGTCAAGGGAGCCGCTTGTCCAAGGTCACATGACTCATAGATGATTAAGTAGGACTTGAACCCAGATGGACCAACTCCTGAAGCTTTGATCTTGACCCTGTGCCCACTTCTTCAGCTCCATCATGTGTTGATCAAGGCACATTAGAAGATTCTAGAGTCGGCCCTGTCAGTCAGTCCACTTGGTCACAGTGACCCTGTGCTCAGACACCTCCAGAGAGAAGCCTCGGCCTTTGAAATTAGCAAAGTTAAACAAGGCTGCCACTTTAATTTCTGCTTCTCTCCTTGGCGTTAAGAATTACTGTCAGTGGGAATACACATGTTTTCCAGAAGTTGACAGTTCAACTGGCTTGGCACCTTATTTTAAAATTACCATTATCATTCTTAATGTGTGAGCAATTTCTTACAGCATTGTGGCGTGCAGAGTTTCTTCTTAACCTTTTCATGAAGGAGGGCATGTTTTATTTATTTTTCAAAGTCCTTCCTGGTCCTATCAATAGTAAGACACGTGACTGTTTAAAAGATGCTATTAAAAATAATAATAAAACCTCAGTTTAACCCTCTTGCATCTCTGTCCCCTTGATTTGGATGCTACAGGGTTGGTCATGAAGGTGCAAATTGAAAGTCATTAATATTCATCTCTCCCAGATATTTAAAAACCAGCATTGTGAAGAAGCTGGCAGGTAGGTTAAGCTGAGTGCTAATCTTCTGTTTAACTTTTGGCTGATGATTATTTTTGTCACAGGGAGACAGGAAGTGAATATTAATTTGCATAGCATTACCCAGGGTTAGTGCACAAGTAAAGATGTTAATAAGTAATGACAACAATTTCCATCATCATCATCATGGTTGCCATCATAGCAATCCCTTATACTGAGTGCCAAGCAACACTCTAAACATTTGACACAAACTAGCTCTTTTTTTTTACTGTGGCAAAATAAGATTTACCACTGTAACCATTTTTAAGTGCACACTTCAAAAGCATTAAATATGTGCACATATTGTACAACCACCACCACCATCCAACGTCTACCATTCATCTGTAGAAGTATTTCATCTTGAAAAACTGAAGCTATGAGCTCACTGAAACAGCACCTCCCCATCCTTCTCTCCCAGTCCTTGGCAGCCACCATACTACTTTCTGTCTCCATAAATACAACTACTCTAGGTACCTCATATAAAATAAAAAATACCATTTTTGTCCTTTGTGTCTGGCTTACTCTACTATAGCATAATATCCTCAAGGTTCATCCCTGCACGGTATGTGTCAAAATTTCCTTTAAGGCTGAATGATATTCTGTTGTGTGTACACAACACATTTTGCTTGTTTTCTTCTCCATCAGTGGACATGGGTTGCTTTTACGTATTGGCTGTTGTGAATAATGCTGCTATGGATGTAGGTGTAAAATTTTCTCAGCCGAGCCTGTGGCACACACCTGTAATCCCAATACTTGGGAGGCTGAGACAGGAGGACCACAGATTTGAGGACAGCCTCAGCAACTTAGTGAGACCCTGCTTCAAAATAAAAATAAAATAAGGCTGGGGGTGTAGCTCAGAGATAGAGCACCCTTGGGTTCAATCCCCAGTACCAAAAAAAATTTTTTTTCTCAAGTCCCTGATTTTAATTCTATTAAGTATATAGCCAGAAGTAGAGTTGCTGGGTTAAATGTGTGATTACTATGGATAAATCTATGTGTAAATTTTTGAGGCACTACCATACTGTTTTCCATGGAGGCCAAACCATTTTATACCCTCACCAACAGTGCACAGGGGTTCTAGTTTATCCACATCCTTTTTAACACTTTCTGTTCATATTGTTGGTAGCCATCCTAATAGATATGAAGTATGAGAGAATACTTTTAACTGGATTTTGTAAGGGAGGAAACAGAGGAACAGAAAGGTAAAATAACTTGTCCAAGATCACATTGTTATTTAGCTAGCAGTAGGACTGGAATTCAAACCCGGGTGTTGAGTTCTGGAGTCTATGCTGTTCTCTGTTGACTTTTAAAAATAAGAGCAGCTAGCCAGGCATCTGTCATCTCAGTACTTGGATGAGACAGATAGGATGGCAGGTTTGAAGCTATCCTCAGCAACTTAGTAAGACTCTCTGCAACTTAGTGAGACTCTGTTTCCAAATGAAAAATAAAAAATAGGCTTGGAGTTGTAACTCAGAGGTAGAATGTCCCTGGATTCAATCCCCAGCACCACAAAATAAAATAATAAAATAAAATATCTGCCATTTACTGAACACTTACTTTGTCCCAGGCATTGCACTAAGCATTTTACATGAATTACTTAATCCTCACAGCTAACCTGCAAGATACTTCTTCCTATTGTCTCTACTTTTCTAACCAGGAAAACAGAAAGAAATTAATAATGGCATCAAGGATTAATTAGCACCTAAGTAACAGAGCTGGGATTCAAATCCAGGTCTTAAAATCCAGGGCTGAAGTAATGAATCTCTAGTGCATATTGAGTTTTAGGCATGTAAGCATCCCATTAAATTCTATATCTTTCTGTGTGTCCTCAGTAGAGATGTCACCCCCTCCCTGTAGCTAATGGAAGTCCCTCAGTTGGGCTCCCGGGGACCTGGATCTGCTCACTGTCTTGGGAGGCTGATGCTGGCTTTCAAATCCAATTCCCCAAGGCTTTCCGATGAGCTCAGTCAGTTGAAACTTGTAGAGCTCACATTACATTCCTTCCCAGGTAGAGTAAGTTGGCAGGACCCAGCATTTCCCAGAAGAGCTGGGCCTCTCTCAAGAACCTCTCCTTTACCACCTCTCCCTGCCCAGGTACCTCCTTGCTGTTCATATGCTATTTCCCCCAATAGGTAAGGCTAAAAGCAAAATTTTCTCGATAGCCTCTCTTGATAACTCTTTCTCTCGTGACAACTTACGTTCATATCTGTGGAGCCGACAACCCAATTTTACTACCTTCATTCCAGTGCACCCCAAAGACCAATTTCTCATGGGTATGATGCCACATGCCTCTAATCCCAGTCCTTGGGAGGCTGAAACAAGAGGATCATAGGTTTGAGGCCAATCTCAACAACTTAGTGAGACTCTCAGCAACTTAGGGAGACCCTGTTTCAAAATAAAAAATAAAATAGGGCTGGGAGTGTAGCTTAGAGGTAGAATGCTTCTGGGTTCAATCCCCGATACAAAAAAAAAAAATTAATTTCTCAGTGCCCTTCAGAAACTCTGCTAAGCCTTCCCAACTGTGATTGAGTTGGCTTTATGGAACCTGAGTTCCCCTAAAAGTGGAAAACGTCATTTAGCCTAATGGGACATATTGGTGAGCATTGGTGAGTGGTTATGAGTTTACATTTTGTCTCGCCCAGCCTTTGTTCAGGTCCCCCTCTTGACCATTTCATAGATGTTTTACTTTGAGCAAGCCATTTTACCTCACAGAGCCTCAGTTTCCTCTCCTACTAAATGGAGATTATAAAAAAAAAATCCCTCATACCTCTGTAGGATATGCATTGAGAAGTGTCTGTACCCTCAGGTTTTAAGAGGATCACATGAGATCATAGACATCAAAATAATAGCATGATATTTGGCACACAGTAAAGTCTCCATACATGTCAGCTCTTTTATGAAATCTGGTCAGCTAAATGGTAGTAGCATTCCAAGGGTCGAGGTTAATTCTTGTTGTCCGCTCTAACATAGATCCTTATAGATAGTAGGTCAAGGTCAAGAAATCTTTTCGGAGCCGGGCGTGGTGGTGCACGCCGCACGCTTGTAATCCCAGTACTTTGGGAGGCGGAGACTGGAGGATCCAGGTTCATGGCCAGCCTCAGCTCTCTCCCTGTCTCTCTCTCTCTCTCCCCCTGTCTCTCTCTCTCTACCTAGTGAGGCCCTCCACAACTTCGTGAGACCTGGTTTCAAAATAAAGTATAAAAAAATAGGGCCGGGGGGGTAGCGTGGAGGTAGACCGCCCCTGGGTTCAATCCCTGGTACCGCAAAAAAAAAAAAAAAGAAATCTTTTCAGATGATGATTGCTCATTATTCTGATGGGATAGCTGATGTATTCCCAACATCATGACTGCAAGGCTCCGAAATGCAACTTGCAAGCTAAGGAGCAGGAAGGAAGAGGGGATGGAGGGTAGGGAGGCTTGGGGAAGCAGGCATGGGAGATGCCGTCATCCCCCGAGAACCAGCCTCTAAGATTCCTCCACCTTCAGGCCAAAAGCAGTTGGCTGGCGCCTCTGTGTGAAGAGGTCGGGCATTGAGCAAGGCTCTGCGTGTCTAAACGACGCCAAGCATCTTGCCCACCCGAGGAGTTGTCCTGACACTTCTCACCAGTGATTACTCTGCTTTTCCACACCCACACGTTAGGAAATTTCTCCTCCCTGGGACATCCTAGGCCAAACCATCTCCATCTGTACCTTTGCATGCAGTCCTGGTAATTGGAATGCCACAGCGTTGTACTAGAAAGCCAGCCCAACACTGATGTCACTACTGGAATTTGAACTGTGTTCATCTAGCCCTGAGCTGCCTGGTAAAGGAGCCACCATGCCTGTGTGCCTATTTAAATTTAGATCAGTTAAAATTTATATTCATGCGTTCTGGTGAGCCATAGTGTAAGTGTTCAATACCACCTGTCTATGGATCAATTAATTTACATGTCAACTAGTGTCATCACTAGGTGAGGAGGTACTTCCTCAACCAGATAACAAAAACATCTACAAAAAGCAAGCAAAACACAACGCTATAGCTGGTATCATCCTTAATGGAGAGAAGTGGATGGTTGTAGGCTGAGGGTAGGGAAGAAGCCAGAGAGTGGAAACTCAAAATCTGCTCTGTTTTGAGCTCTTTTACTAATTGACTGCATGACTCAACTTTTTGGAATCTCACTTTTCCTTATTTATTCTTTTTTTTGTGTGTGTGGTGCTGGAGATTGAACCCAGGGGCACTCTACCTCAGAGCTACACCCACAGCCCTATTTTATGTTTTATTTGGCAACAGGGTCTCACTAAGTTGCGGAGGGCCTCACTAAGTTGCTGAGGCTGGCTTCAAACGTACAATCCTCCTGTCTCATCCTCCCAAGTACTGGGGAGCGTACACCACCATGCCCGGCTTTTCTTATTTATTCTAATAATGGTAGCTCATGTTTTAGTAAAATGTATGAATCAGGAACCTGAACTATCTTATCTCTGCAACTTCAGTGCCAGAAACTATATAGGCACAACATCAATATTTGATAACTGTTGAATGAATGAATGAATGAATGAGTGAGTGAGTGAGTGAGTGATGGAAGAGGGCAGGAAGAGCTCTCAGTCTGTTGGGCAGTGCTCTGTGCTTCTTGATCACTAGTCTAGGTAATATTCTCAGTAGTACAAAATGTACAAATTGCTTTTCTTTCCATGGAACAGCTGGGGCACTATGGCTGGAGAAGTCTTCTTTCTTGCCCTTGTGCAACCAAAAAGCAAAGCAAGCCAGATTCAAACCAAACTGTCTGACCTATGCCTCCCATGTGCCTTGAAATTCCTCATGTAGCAACGATATGGAAGGAACTTGCACTCTCTCAAATATCCCATGCTGCACTGCATCTACACCCTGATGGAGTCTCTTCAAATTGTGTCTAGCCTCCCTTCTGTAATGCCCATGACAGGGTTCCACACAACAGCATCTTCTCCCCCAAGACTTTCCCTAGCGCAGTTCTATTTCTAGTTGCCCCCCACCCCAAACCATTTATCACCATGGTAACTTTGCTTAGATAAAAGCACCTCATTTATAATTTGTCTTTCTCTGGACCCTGCAGGAGAGACAAAGATAAACGCACGACCTCCACCTTCATTTTTATGATAACAATATCTCATCTTGACACACACAGGCCTGGGACTATTCATCAGGTTGTGTGTGTGTGTTGGGGCGAGTAATAAAGTCGGGGGTCAGAAAAGGGAGAATTCGCAGCAACAGAACAGAGACCTCTCCCTTTAAACCCCAGGACTGCATAAAGCAGCCCAACTCAGATAACATCTGGAAAGTTCCGCCCTGGTGAGATCCCTAGGTTGGAGTTCCTGGGCTTTGTTGTTGTTGATTTACCCCTAAGTTCAGACCTAATTGTAAGATAATGACTTCACAGTAAGATAAAACTCAGGGAGAATGTCAGATGTGGAGGAGAAAGCTTTTATTCAAATTAAACATCTTTGATGCTAAGGGGGAAAAAAACATATAGGGCATATGTCAATTGCTATTTTATGGCAATCATCTAATTGCTAAATTCTTTCTTAAGCATAGAGCAATTTTTTTTAAGAGGAGAGAGCAAAGGCGAGTTCTTTTCAGCAAGGATTCTAAGCCAGTCGTCTCGTGTTTTGAGATGAGCCAACATTTTAGTATAAAATTGGGCTTTCAATATGGTACTCTAGATAAAAAGCTTGCATTCTACACTATGTACTCTGTGAATGCCATTTGAATTTTTTCTAATGCTTTTACAGTTTTTAGAGCAATCGTGAGCACCACATATTTTTTCCCCCTGAGTAATAAAACTGGGGGGTGGGGGATGTTTGCAAGTCATAATGTTCTATAAATGGTTCCAAATTTATGGTGCCTTATAAACTATACCAGGCACTCCAAAAGCGAGTTTGTTTCCTTCGCCGGTACTTTCGGAGTCCTATAAATTAAGATAGTTAAACCACGTAAATAGCAAATGAAGAGTCAGTCACAGAATCACTCTGGGGCAAGATGCACATGCTGTTCATTCAGAACATGTTGTGTCTCTGCACTTTCAGGCATTTTTAAACAAATCAGTGGAATAAAGTCAAGGGCCCCTCCTCAGAAGGCACTCAGCAGGCAAAGGGATGCTAATGTGGCCTTTCATCCAATTCACAAGGATGAGGAAGGAGCCACATAGGATGGTGAAGGTTCATCCTGTGATAGCTGTGTTGTCCTCAAGGGGCAACTCTGCCTTCCCACTAGAACCTTCCTCAACCCAGGACCCAAGGCTACCTTGCAGAAATTGCTAAACAATAATATTACCCATAGGTGTTACTCCTACTCTAATTGGTTTTTTTTGTTTTTTGTTTTTTGTTTTTTGTTTTTTGTTTTTGCGGTACCGGGGATTGAAAGCAGGGGCGTTCTACCTCCGCGCTACACCCCCGGCCCTATTTTTTATACTTTATTTTGAAACCGGGTCTCACAAAGTTGTGGAGGGCCTCACTAAGTAGAGAGAGAGAGAGAGAGAGAGAGAGAGAGAGAGAGAGAGAAAGAGAGACAGGCAGAGAGAGAGAGAGAAAGAGAGAGAGAGAGAGAGCTGAGGCTGGCCACAAACCCAGATCCTCCGGTCTCCGCCTCCCAAAGTACTGGGATTACAAGCGTGTGCCACCATGCCCGGCTTCTAATTGGTTTTTGATGACATCTCATGCTAAGCACCGTGAATTAATTGCTCGTGCTTCTCACACAACCGCAGGAGAAAAATGAGATGGGGAAACCGAGGTCCAGAGAAGTTAAATCCTAGAATTACCAGGCCAAGGTAAAACTGCTTACATCGTTCTACATCCCAAATCCAAGCCATTACCCACTCTATAAAGTTTTATTCCTAGACAAAACATAATCCCTTTAAACCTAAACAGATAATAAAATGCCTTGAGTCAGCTGCATATGCATTTTTACCACTTGCTATGAATTCGGTTCAGACAAAATAAGAGCAGTAAGAAGAAGAGCAGGAGGTGGAGCATGACTTGAGTGACTACTGTATGCCAGGCACTGTGTTGGGCAACATACAGGAAGGATCTCCTTGGCTCCTTGTCACAGTCCTAGAAGGAGACTCCACTAGCCCTTCCATTTGCAGATAAGAAGTCTGATGCTTAGAAAGAAGATTCCCTAGATGACATGACTAATGAGTGGCAGAACTATGAGACTTGACCCTATCTCAGACTGACTAGGAGAACCATTCCTCTTCTACATTCTACCACACCATGCTGTCAATACCACCTTTGCAAACATGGCAGAGTCCCGAGCTTAAACATCTATCCAGTCCATCCTATAACCTACATTCTCCTTTAACCCTTGTATATGCTCTGCGTGGTGTCACAGGACTATGGAGCCCGGGTGAGGAGGGACAAATCTTCACCATGCTGATCAGCCATTCCAACTCCACCCCAAACCGTGAGGAGAACCTTCCAAGTCCAAATCTTGGTCAAATTTACCCTTTTTTCGTAGAGTCCATTGTCCTGGTCATTTGTTTTAAAGACTGATTAAAAACACAAATCTCCTCTTCCAAATAATTTGTCCCTTTTCCTTTCTCTCTTGTCCTGCTCTGGGGTACATTTATTGTCCCTGCCTCTCCTCCTTTCCCGTCTTCCTATTTCTGGAAACATTTGCAGAATAAACTGGGCCCACGTCTCAATCTGTGTCGCACAAAGACTCAAAGAGATGTTTCTGACAACTTCATTTTAGAACTTGGACCCAGCCTTGTTGGAAAGTCATTGCTTAACGTTTCTGCTGAGTGAGCCAGTAAACTCTCCCTTTTGGTTCTGCCAATTTGATTTGGGAGTTTGTTGCTTGCAAGAGGCTTAGTCCTGAGCCCTCTTGAGTCACAACTTCAAGCCCTAGTCACAGCTTTCACTGCAAGGTTGACATTACTCTCCCCTTCTACTCAGGCCCCATCCTCCAGTGTCTTCTTTAGCATTTCCAAACAGTAAGCACAAGAGTGCGCTTTAAAAAAAATGTCCATTTGTTAGATTTGCCCAACTTTCTGAAAGACCACAAATACAGACGGCCCACGTCCCAGTGAACCACATCAAGACCAAATCCCCATTGGTGCTTTTCTTCTTCCTGGTGTTGGTATCTAGATTCCTTGCAACCCTTTGCACCTTTGGTTCCTCCTATTGTTCTCAGGATTAAGGATTGACGTGTGCAGTATGTTCGACATCGATAGCCATGATTATTATGAGCGCTGTTCTCAAATGTTGGAAGGGTTGGCCAAGAAGGGAATGGAATGATAGGCCTATGTGTGCCTTGATTCTGCAAAGCAAAAACTTGTAGATAAAAGCCCAAACATCAGGTAGAATTATCTAATAAACACAGCAATCATAGTTTTAATAAATTCCTCCAGGTGATTTTGAAATATAGAAAACCATAGCAATGTCCAAGATCCAAAGATTGCAGACAGGAGGAAAAGGACTCGTGGTGGAACTTCATGCCTGAGTTAATCAATGTTTAAGTTTATTATAGCTAGGCATGGTGATACATGCCTGTAATCTCAGTACCTGGGAGGCTGAGACAGGAGGATTGCAGGTTCAAGGCCAGCCTCAGCAATTGAGTGAGATTCTCAGCAACCTATTGAGACTGTTTCAAAATTTAAAAAGGGCTGGGGGTGTGGCTCAGAGGTAGAATGGCCCTGGGTTCAATCCCCAGAAACACACACACACACACACACACACACACACACACACAAATTGTATATTGTAGAATCTGAAACAGCAACTTCATGTTAATGCCTCCCCAGTTATGATCACCAGGCCAAAATTCTGTACAGTTCAGATCCATACATGCATTGGCCTACTTGACATCATCTACACAAGCATCCCCAACATAATCCTTGATGGCATCACCTACACCTCTCTGTCTCCCAGTCTTCCCCACCTTGGCGAAGAACACCTATTTGTTCAGGCCAAAATCTCAAAGCCAAGATGTCCCACTCTTCCCTGTCCTTCACTCTTACATCCAACCCAACAGCGAGTCCTTCCAAGGTACCTTCAAATTTTCTACCTCACCAAAGCACTCCTCACACCCTTTCTACAGCGACTCTAGTGCAAAGTACCACTGTGTCTTATGGGCATCCGCCTCCCAACTATTCTCCCTGCATCTTCTCTTGCATCCTGGAAGCCATCCTCTACCCAGAAAGCAAAGTTATGTATGCAGAATGCTAACCATATTATTTCTCTCTGGCTTCATTTGATCTCTACCACACACCCAAGAATGAAATCCAAAGTCTTCAGCTTGGTCCACACAGACAGATGGGCCCCACCTGCTGCTCTCTGACCTCCTCTTCTCTTCGTTCCTACACCCAGAACACATCCTCTGCTGTAGACCTGCAAAGGGCTCATTCTGCCTCAGGGTTTCTGGCCTCAGAGGTTCAATCCTGCTTCAGGACCTTTGCAGGCACTCTTCTCTCTTCCTGGAAATCAGCTCCCCACTTACACACATGGTGGACCACCTCTCTTTCTTCTTTGTTGACACATCATCCCATCAGAGAGGAAGGAGTTCCCTGTCTACACTATTAAAATAGCCCCCACCACCTCCCACCTGCTACACACAAATCTAACCATTCTCTGTCCCCACTTTTACCTTGACTTACCACTCCTCATGGCACACATTATCTTATTTATTTATTTATTTATTTATTTATTTATTGTGTGTGCCAGGGGTTGAACCCAGGGGCATTCTACCTCTGAGCTACACCCCCAGCCATATTTTACTTCTTATCTTGAAACAGGGTCTCACTACGTTGCAGAGGGCCTCACTAAGTTGCTGAGGCTGGCCATGAACCTGTGATCCTCCTGTCTCAGCCTCCCAAGTACTGGGATTACAAGCATGCGCCACCATACCCGGCTTCTGTATTTATTTTTAAGATCCACTTATCTATTACCCTCGCTAGAGTATAAGCTCCCTGAGAGCAGGACAGTTGCTTTCTTCACTGCAGGATCTCCCATGCCTTGTACAGATCTCCTCATAGCAGGACTCAACGGACATGTGTTGAAACAATGAACAAGCAAGAGCCAACTTCAGGTACTGCAGTGTCAGGGCCGCCATTTTTACCCTTCTTCCCGTTCCCTGGGGAAACATGTCATTTACCTGACATCTTCTCTAGGACGGGCTCATGCATCTCAGTTAGAGAGAGAAGAAATCAGCGCTCACCTCTCCTGAGCATCACTATGTCGCAGTTATCACGCCATGCCCTTTTTTTTTTTTTTTTTTTTTTTTTTGCGGTACCAGGGATTGAACTCAGCGGCATTCTACCTCCATGCTACGCCCCCGGCCCTATTTTTTATACTTTTTTGTTTTTTATTTTGAAACCGGGTCTCACGAAGTTGCGGAGGGCCTCACTAAGGAGAGAGAGAGAGAGAGAGAGACAGGAGAGAGCTGAGGCTGGCCGCGAACCCAGATCCTCCAGTCTCCGCCTCCCAAAGTACTGGGATTACAAGCGTGCGCCACCACGCCCGGCCTCGCCACGCACTTTACCTGCAAGACCTCATGAATTCTCAGAGGCATGCTGTATTCGTCAGCATTCTCATGGCTATGATCTAAAGACTTGACCGTGTAACTTAGAGGAAGGAAGATTTAATTGCTCAGTTTTCCTTGGAGATATTGGGGTTCGGTCCATGTGAGGCTGGCCTCTGGATCTCAGGGCATAGCAGCAGGAAGTGGAGAGAGGGAGAGCACATGGGCTGTGCTCCTCACATCATGGAGGCTGGAAGCAAGAGAGAGAGAGAGAGAGAGAGAGCGAGGGGAGGAGGAACCATATATAATCCCCAAGGCTGCAGCCCCAGGAACCCACCTTCTCCAGCCACACCTATCGGCCTAGGCCACCACCCAGAAAAATCCATTACAATGGATTTATCCACTGCTGGGATTACAACCCTCATGACTCAACTCTATCAACCCTGAATGTTAATAAATGAGCTGTTTAGGGGATATTTTATATCTAACTATAACATTTCTATGAAGAACTTAAGGTTCATTAAAACCAGCCCTTTTTAGTGATGAGAAAACTAAGATTAAAAAGAGAGCCGGGCGTGGTGGCACATGCTTCTAATCCCAGTACTTTGGGAGGCGGAGACCGGAGGATCCGGGTTCGCGGCCAGCCTCAGCGCTCTCTCTCTCTCTCTCTCTCTCTGTCTCTGTCTCTCTGTCTCTCTCTACTTAGTGAGGCCCTCCGCACCTTCATGAGACCCGGTTTCAAAATAAAGTATAAAAAATAGGGCCGGGGGTGTAGCGTGGAGGTAGAACGCCCCTGGGTTCAATCTCCGGTACCGCAAAAAATAAAATAAAATAAAATAATAAAAAATAAAAAGAGGTACCTTGTCCAAAGCCTAGGATGTGAGGAGTCAGAATTGAATCTAGTGTGTGACCTCTCAGTTACACACCGCTCTCTGATACCATCTCTCCTTCATCCCTAACATGACAAACAAGCTTCTCAGAGTAGAAAAATAGCCTGTTCCCCATTTTTAAGCACTTGCTATTTTTTATTTGCTTTTTGATGAATACTTTCCGAAAAAAGAGTGCAAAATTATAAAATAGCTGACCTTAAATATTAACTTAAAGTTACCCGTCTAACATGCAACACATGGAGTGTCTCAGCATTCTCACTGCTATAATCCAAAGAACTGACCATACAACTTAGAGGAAGGAAGATTTATTTGCTCACAGTTTCCTTGGAAATTCTGAGTTCAGTCTATGTGAGGCCAGTGTCTGGATCTCAGGGCAGGGCGGTGGGAAGCAGAGAGAGGGAGAGCACACAAGCTCTGCTCCTCACATCAAAGAGGCCAGAAGCAAGGGAGAGAGAGCAGGGGGCAGAGAGGACCTTACATAATCCCCAAGGACACACCCCCAGGGGCCCCTCCTTAGCAACCAAGCTCTGCTTCCAACATTTCTACCTTGTTTCCATGAAGGCTAGGGGGACATTCTAAATGCAAACCATTATGGGGAGTAACCACAATAAACTGTAACAGTCCTATTTACAAGGTGATAATAGGATTGTTAAAAAGAAAGTGGTAATTTCAGTAAACTGTAGGTAGGGAGTCAGAGCTGTAAGACATACCAAAAAAAAGTCAACTTCTTTTAATCCCATCACTACACCTCTAGGATCATACTGATGACCTCATTTGGTGGTAATATTGTTGAGGGTACTGAGGACTGAACACAGGGCTCCCTACTGGTGGTAATAAGTTGGTGTTTCTGACTGCTGGCAGGCCCTCTTTCCATCTGCACCTCAGTTGTGATCGGCCCTGACAGTGATGAACAGGGCTTAACTAAGGAGTCCATTGCCCCTGAGGGGAACCAGAAAGACACAAGCCAGAGCTGGTCATTGAGTTCAGAATCCCCATCCCTAGGCCTCCCTCGTTAGTACAATGCCACAATCCAAATTTAGGACACAGGAGTTTGTTCTTCTGAGTCCTCATCTCCCCAGCCCAGAACCAAGCCCTCGTGACTGCATAGCTAATTCAGACTTTGGCCACATCCAACCCTTGTGCATTTGGGGAAATGCTAAGAGAAGAATGTTTTAAATTTGCCTTCATTATGACGCATGGCACTCTGAAAGTATGGCTCACAGAGAGCACGGTGGGGCTTCATCCTCACTCTGGTCAGGGGGGCATTAGTGCCCTGGAAACTACAGAGCCTCATTTTTCATTTGCATATAGAGGATGAGATGTGCTTCCTTTATTTCTTGATGTTGTTTGAGGGACTTATGGAATGAGAGAGTTAAACATGCCACCTGAGTTGTAAGTGAATTAGAGAGTGTGGAAGCTGTGTACTGGAGTAGAGCAAGAGGGTCAACCAGTTGCCTTTATATAAGCAGCATTTCATTGTTACAAGTAGTGTGGTTCTTGGGGTGTGTGTGTGTGTGTGTGTATAATACTGGGGACTGAACCCAGGGGCAGTCTACCTCTGAACTACACCCCCTGCCTTGTTATTTTGAAACAGGGTCTCACTAAGTTGCTGAGGGCCTCACTGCATTGCTGAGGCTGGCCTCAAACCTGTGACCCTCCTGTTTCAGCTTCCCAAGTACTGGAATTACAGGCGTGTGCTACCACACCTGGCTAGTAACTTGGTTCTTTAATCCATGTAATATAGGCCCTGAGACTACCCTCTTCCTACTGCAAGGGAATGCTTATTCAGACTATAAACAAACCTAAAGAATTAAGTCTTATACCACTTGCTTCAAAAAAATATATATGCTAGCCGGGCATGGTGGCGCACGCTTGTAATCCCAGTACTTTGGGAGGCAGAGACCAGAGGATCTGGGTTCGCAGCCAGCCTCAGCACTCTCTCTCTCTCTCTCTCTCTCTCTCTCCCTGTCTCTCTCTCTCTCTCTACCTAGTGAGGCCCTCCGCCACTTCGTGA
>PVJS01001844.1:23068-91642 GCA_004027185.1 Glis glis | reverse complement strand
TGATTTTGTTCTTCTTTGTGGCTGCGTAAAATTTCATTGTGTACATATCCCATAGTTTTGTGATCCATTCATCTGTTGATGGACACCTTGGCTGGTTCCAAAGTTTGGCAATTGTGAATTGTGCAGCTATAAACATAGATACACATGCATTAGTCTGGTAATTAGGTTTTAGTTCTTTGGGGTAGATGCCTAGAAGTGGATAGACACTTCACAGAAGAAGAAATACAAATGGCCCATAAATGTATGAAAAAATGTTCAACATCATTAGCAATCAGAGAGATGCAAATCAAAACTACCCAGAGATTTCACCTAACCCCAATTAGAATGGCAATCATTAAAAACACAAACAACAACAAATGCTGGCGAGGATGTGGAGAAGTAGGAACTCTACTACACTGTTGGTGGAATTGCAAATTAGTGCAACCGCTTTGGAAAACAGTGTGGAGGATCCTCAGAAGAATGGGAAAATAAATGTTTTTGTTTAGAAGTTAGAGCTTCATTTGGACCTAGGAATAAAATGAAAACATAGCATCTTTCACCACTCTGTTGAAACTATATCTATGTGATTCTTATTGCTCATCTATGTGTCCACCAAGCATTACTGAGTAACCCACTTAAGAAGGGAAGAAACTGGCCGGGCGTGGTGGCGCACGCTTATAATCCCAGTACTTTGGGAGGCGGAGACCGGAGGATCCGAGTTCGCGGCCAACCTCAGCGCGTATGCGCGGGCGCGCGCGCATGATTTATCTCTCTCTCTCTCCTCTCTCTCCCTGTCTCTCTCTCTCTCTCTCTCTCTCTCTCTCTCTCCCTGTCTCTCTCTCTCTCTACCTAGTGAGGCCCTCTGCAACTTCGTGAGACCCGGTTTCAAAAATAAAGCATAAAAAAATAGGGCCGGGGGCGTAGCGCGGATGTAGAACGCCCCTGCGTTCAATCCCTGGTACCGCAAAAAAAAAAAAGAAGGGAAGAAACTGGGTTCTGAAGAGGACTTCTCTAGAACTATTCAGGTCCCCAGTAAAAGGAGCCCAACTAGACATGTTAGCTCTTCAGCAGGGCCTTCTTGACCACACTGAGGCTTTTCTAGGATAAGCTTAGAGGCAGGAGAGCCCTAGTAGCAGAAACTAGAGGTATCTTTTGCCTCAGGCATGATTAGGGAAAGCTCAGAATACCTGGTAGCAAAGAGATAGTGAGAGAGGCCAGGGCCTCACAATTTCTTTGAGGGCATGGCCTCAAGAGACTTCCTACTAGGACCCACATCTTAAAGTTCTATCACCTCCCAGTAACACCACCCCTGGGGACCAGCCTTTGTAACCTATGGGTCTTTGGTGGGGGACATTTAAGATCTAAACTATGGCAATTTCCAACAAAGAGTTAACATACTCAAAATATAAACCACTCTTATAAATCAATAGACACTGTGAACTCAAAAGAAAAAGGTATGGAAGATCTGAACAGTCCACAGGAGAAAACATACAAAAGTATTCATTTGGCAAACACCAGCTGCGCTGAAGGGAATGGTTTTAGGTCAGGGGCTATCTCAGTAAAGAGAAGACTGACTCCCTGACTTCATGGGGAAAACATTTTGATATGAAAATACAGGTAATGAGAAAATTTGAAAAGTAAGGAAATATATGTGTCCGATGATGATAAACATTCTGGAGGAAAATAAAGCAGAGCAAGAAGGAAGCCTACGGGTGGGGGGCTGTGTTCTTGTGTAAGAAGGCAACATTTGAGCAGAGGGAAGAACTGGTTCTTGCCAGGTAGATATCAAAGAGAAAAGTTTTCTAAAAGGAATATCAGGTACAAATGCCCAGAGGCAGAGTATACTTCATATCTTCAAAACAGGAGCTACCAGGCCAGCTGGAGCAGAGTGGGCAAAGGGGAAGGCAGTGGACAGTGGGGTCAGAAAGTAGCAGGCAGGAGAAGGTCATTCAGGGCCTTCCCTGCTACTCTGAGAACTTGGCTTGAGCTCTGAGAGAGACAGATGAAGCCTCTAGAATTTTTGAGCAGAAGAGTAACATAATGTGTCTTAAAGTTTTAAAGGTGGGAGGCAGAGACAGGTGGATCCGGGTTCACGGCTAGCCTCAGCTACTTAGTGAGGCCCTCCAAAACTTAGTGAGACCCTGTTTCAAAATAAAGAATAAAAAATAGGGCTGGGGGTGTAGCTCGGAGGGAGAATGTCCCTGGGTTCAATCCCCAGTACCGCAAAAAAAAAAAAGTTTTAAAGGACCATCATTCTTGTTGCTATGTGGAAAAAGAGTTGAGGGACATAAATTGAAGCAGAGAAAGCAATTAAGAGGCAATTGCAACAATCCAGGTAGGCTATCATAGTACCTTGGACTAGAGAGATAGCAGAGAAGAAGAGAAAGAATCAAATTTTAGGCATATTTTGTAGGCAGAGTAAAGAGGTATGGCTGAAGGATCAAAGGTGTGATGTGAGAGATAGGAGTCTCAAATGAAGCTTGGGTTTTTGTTTTTTGTTTTGGTTTTGGCTTATTTTGTGTTTTTTTTTTGTTTTGTTTTGTTTTGTTTTTACCTGAGCAGTCAGAAGAGCATATAAATACTTTTCAGGTTCTGGGAGACTGTGAGGACAGCTAACTGGTTTCAGAGGGAAAATCAGAAGATTGTTTGTAGACATGTTATGTTTGAAGTGTCCTTCCAAAGTTGTTCAATGAAAGGGTCTGGGGATAAGGGGAAAGGACATCAGGAGTCCCCAGCATATGGATATTTTTAAGCCCTGGAACCAGATAAAGTGATTGTTGGCTGAGTACTGAGTAGATAGAGAAGAAAAGCTGTCCAGGGCTGAGCCTGGGGCAGTCTAACACTGAGAGCTCGATTGATGATGAGGAGCCAGGAAAAAGCAAATAAATAAAAATAAAAGCTGAAAAGCATAGAAGAGTAAAATTATTATATAGTCAGGTATGTCAAAAAAAATTTTGTTTTGCTTCATGACTTGCTCCATTACTTTTATGTTCATCTAATTGTTTGTGCTCATAAACTGTTCTCTGCTGCATATTAACTCTAAAGGCAAAACCAAGATCAGGAAGAAAGTTTTGAACAAAGAGTTAATATCCCTGGTATATTAATAAATCAACAATCTCTAAGAGCAACACTAACACTTCAGTAGAGGCCTACACATATGAACAAATGGGAAGTCAAGAAATCATTTATGCTTATTTTTATTATGCTTTGTTTTATTAAGATTTATGCTTACTATACTTTTACTTTGAAAAATTTTACTTTGAGCCAAGCACAGTGGCACATTCCTGTAATCCCAGTACTTGGGAGGCTGAAACAGGAGGATCACATGTCCAAGGCCAGGCTCGGCAACTTAGCAAGACTCTGTTTCAAAAATAAAATAAAAAGGGTCAGGAGTGTAGCTCAGAGGTAGAATGCCTCCTGGGTTCAATCCCCAGTACCAAAACAACAGCAACAAATATTTACTTTTGACTTCCAAAATTATGTACAACAGTTAATTGTTAAAGTATGCAATCAAATGTAAAGGCAAAAATATAATGGAAAGTCTCACCAGTAACCTTTCTATATGATGTGTTTATGATGCCCATATTCTTTTCTGGTAGACAATATTTTTTCAAGTATATCTGACCTTATCAAAATCACCTGAAAACCATATTGGGTGAAGCAAATTCTAGAAATACCACTGGTAAAAACTTGGAAATATTTAGCTTCACTAATAAATAAATACTTACTGAAATGGCCAAGAATACAAAATTTTAAAAGTTCCAGAGTTGGCTAGGAGATATAGAAATAATCTTTCTGAAACAACACTGACAACACTGGTGATTTTGTAAATTGGTATACATTTACAGGGTAAATGTGTTAATTTGTATTAAAAACCTAAAAACTGGCATGTTCTTTGTCTCAGCAGTCAAATTCTAATTTATTGGTGCATTGTAATCATACACCTTGATGAGGTTCAGGGTGGTAGAGGCATACATGCACACAGCACTCATTGATCCCTCCCCAGTTCCTACCCTATTCCCTCCCCCCCTCCTTCCCCTGTTCAACACAGTGATTGACTTTGATAAGTTTGTGTATGTACATCATGTCCATTGAGGTGTTTCCTTCTTCCCCCTCCCATCTCCCTCAGGTCACCTTCTTTACTCATCTAAGGTTTTTCCTTCTTTGTCTGGGGTCTCTCCTATGTCCCATTTTCTCCCTAACTTCTTCATATTAGGGAGAACATCCAATTTTTCACTTTTTGTGACTGACTAATCTCATGGAACCAGCCAAGATGTCCATCAACAGATGAATGGATATAAAACTATGGTGTGTGTACACAATGGAATTTTACTCAGCCATAAAGAAGGACAAAATTATGTCATTTGCAGGGAAATGAATGGACCTGGAGAACACTAGCAGCATTTTCAAAGGAAACAGTCATGAGTGAAGACAAAGATTTACCTACAGGCAAGATTCTGATGCACTGAGCAGATGACCAATACCCTTATTAAGTGTGTGTGTGTGTGTGTGTGTGTGTGTGTGGTGCATGGTGTATGTCTAGGGATCAAACCCAGGGTTGTTCTACCTCTGAGCTACAATCCCAGCACTATTTTATTTTTTATTTTGAAACAGGGTCTCACTAAGTTGCTAAGGGTCTTGCTAAATTGTGAGGCTGGCCTCTAACCTGCAATCCTCCTGTCTCAGTTTGTTTGTTTTGGTACTGAGGATTGAACCCAGGGGCATTTTACCTCTGAGCTACACCCCCAGCCCTTTTTATTTTTATTTTGAAACAGGGTCTCATTAAGTTGCAGAGGGTCTCACTAAATTGCTGAGGCTGGCCTCAAACCTGTGATGCTCCTGTCTCAGCCAAGTACTGGGATTACAGGTGTGTGCCACCATGCCCAGCTTAAAAAAACTCATTTCTTTTTTTTTTTTTTGGTACCAGGGATTGAACCCAGGGGCATTCTACCTCCGAGCTACACCCCCGGCCCTATTTTTTATACTTTATTTTGAAACTGGGTCTCACGAAGTTGCGGAGGGCCTCACTAAGTAGCTGAGGCTGGCCGCGAACCCGGATCCTCCGGTCTCCGCCTCCCAAGTACTGGGATTACAAGCGTGCGCCACCACGCCCGGCTAAAAAGACTCATTTCTGTCTACATGTGCTGAAGAACTACCCTGTAGTGACTACTTAAAAGGAAGAGGAAAACCCTGCTCTTTCCTGGTAGCCTCTTTTTTTTATTTTTGTGACTGATGCTTTAAGAGTTATTCTCTCCAGGTCACATTTAACGTATTTAAAAGCTTCAAAAAGAACCTACTATCTTTTCTTTACTAGAAGAAAAAGGCACAATTCTTAATTCTTCTTAACCAGGATTATTAAATTTTATAGCACTCAAGATAATGTAACTATTATACTCTAATGGGAGAATAATGTTTTAAAAATAATAAAATTATGGCAAAAGCATTTAGATATAATTATATCACCATAATAAAATTTTCAGTTAGGCTTTCATTACATTGCAATTAACTCTGCATTTGAACACTAACATTAGTGTAGCCATAGGTTTTGCTTGTTTCTTGCTTTTAAAAAATAACATGAAATTTTTTTTCTTTTATTTCACAGTAGTCTGAGAAAGTGCCTGGAAAATTGAATTAAAATCTCAATGTTTTCTAAAAAATGATCAAAATATAAAAGGAAATATACTTAAATTATAGCTCTTAATTATACATTTCATTAGTTATCTATCATATTAATGACAAATTAATTCAAAATTGTATTGCTTAAAACACTTATTAGTCACATAGTTTCTGAAGATGAGGAATCCTAAAGTCCCTTAGTTAGGTGGGCCTGGCCCAGAGTCTCTCACGAGCTCACAGTCCTGCTATCAGCCAGGGCTGCAGTCATCAGAAGGCTCACCTAGAGCCCTGACATGGAGAATCACTGCCAATGTGGCTGTGGGCAGGAAGACTCGGTTCTTTACTGGCTGTTGATAGATCTAAATGTGTAGGCCTCTCCACATGGCTGCTTGGCTCACTCCATGGCAGGTGGATTCCCCCAGAGTTTGTAAACCAAACTAGAAAATCTGAAGCCTCAATGCTTTCTAAAACCAATCTTATCATGAAACACCCATACTAGCCGTGCAGTACGGGTGTTTCATGCCTGTAATCCCAGCTACTTGGGAGGATGAAGCAGAAGGATCACCAAGTTTGAGGCCAGCCTCAGCAATTAAGTGAGATGCTGTCTCAAAATAAAATTTTAAATAAAAATTTTTTAAGAGATGGGGATGTAGTTCAGTGATAGAGCACTAGCACTTGCCTAGCATACATAAGGCCCTGGGTTCAATCCCCAGTACAAAAAAAGAAATATAAGGAAAGGCGCCATACTTCTGCCTTGCTCTGTTATAAACTGGGACTCACTAGTCCAGTTCACATTGAAGAGGTGAAGAACTAGACTCACCTCTTGAGGGCTATATCAAGGAATGTGTGTGCATACTTTAAACCAAAATGTACCTGAAATGCTTTATTTTATTATACTGTAGTCAAATGGACAAGGGCAAAGCCATATTTAGAACCTGAATAGAACTTACATTCTGAGCTTTATAGCCAAGTGTCATATTTCCATGTTTCTTGGAATTATATTCGACCATAATTGTAAGATTGTATCTGGCTTTTTTTTCTCACTAAGAAAAATGTACCTTCATGAAAAGTTTTTTAAAAAGTACATGCTATCCTCTGTATTCCAAGATTTCTACTAGATTCTCTGTGAAGGAAGAGCTCAAGAAAATGCAGGTGTCTCTCCACTCTGAAAGGAAGGGGCAGAAAAGTAATAATTAGTGCTTTGCATGTTTGCTCTAACAGATGAAGGCATTCTACATGGAATAACTCCTTGCCCCTCTACTCTCCCTGTTTAGAGGAAAAGACTAATTCAAGAAGGTTCAAATTTTCAACTATAGCCCAGGGCTCTCCCTGATATTCAGATTGGTATGGCTACCTCTCAACATGTCCACTAGGGTGATTAATTGGCTTCTCAAACCTAGTATGTCCAAAGAGAATATTGCCTTCAGAGTCATAGGAAGAAGAATAACAATGAGATGACCACAGAGAACCTGATACAAAAGCAGGCACAATACAAAGGTAAGGAAGAAAGAGAGAGAGAGAGAGAGAGAGAAATAAGGATGTTGAGACAGGTTAGGTAACTTGCCTGAATCACATAGATAACAAAGGACTTTGTTCCATGTGTATTTATTCAACAAATATCATTTTCCTAACCTTGAGGAGATGACACTAGGGTATGTATATGCCAGATCTCAGACACAGGGTCCTGATTTGGATTTTCATACATGTCTATGTGATTTGTACCCAATACTCAAATACCTCAAGTCAAATCCCGATTCTGGCCGAGTGTGGTGGCGCACGCTTGTAATCCCAGTACTTGGGAGGCGGAGACAGGAGGATCCAGGTTCACGGCCAGCCTCAGCTACTTAGTGAGGCCCTCCGCCACTTAGTGAGACCCTGTTTCAAAATAAAGAATAAAAAAATAGGGCTGGGGTGTAGCTGGGAGGTAGAAGGCCCCTGGGTTCCATCCTCAGTACCGCCAAAAAAAAAACAAAAAAAAATCCCGATTCTGCCATTGGCATAGTGTAAAACATTTGGAGACGCTTTGTACAATTAACTGGACTATAGTGCACAGAGGATAGTAGTTACCTCTCTTTAAGAGAAATTTATAAATTAGCAAATTAATAGTTATAAAAAAGCCTCAAAAGTGTAATGAACTACATAATTGCCAAGCATTGTTATTAGCAGCCTAACTAGTTATGGGAAATACTTCATGTAGGCATCCTGAGAAAGCTAATGTTTCACATTTCCCTCTTTCAAACTCATTTTGCTTTATTTAACAACAGTCAAAAAAAAAAGCAGACATCGGCTCCCACACCCATTTTTCATAAGCTGTGTGCCTTTGAACAAGAGACCTTCCCTCTGAAAGCCCTTGTGCCTTAAAGTGTCATGTGGAGACCAGCAGCACAGGCTTCACCTGGGAGCTTGTTAGAAATGCAGAACCTTGGGACCCACTCCAGACCCACTGATTCAGTACTTGCATTTTAAGATCCCCAGGCGACTCACAGACACATTAAATTTTGAGAAGCACAGCTCCAAGCTTCAATGACCTCATCTAGTAAAATGTGAGAATTAAAGTTCCCAACATAGTACCTGCCAATGCTCAATTAAGTGTTGTTCCTTACACCTTCTCCCACCCCTACAGTAATAGTCACCTCAAAACCTCTGGGAAAGGCCAAAATGTTCTGGTGCCGCAAGGCCAAGGCGAGGTCTAGTCTTAGAGGGCCCTGGAATGGGCCTGTGCCAACTGGAAAACAATGTTAGGGATAAATATGGCCCCTTCCCCTGCTTTCCTATGTATTTGCAAGTTTATTTTTATCTTCTCAACTGCTGAGCCATTGTTAGGATTTAATGCGCCATGTGTTTTGACGTTAGTTTTAATACATAACAGTTTGAATAGTCTGTATTTGGTTCCAATGGAATTATTTTCTTTTTATGGTGTTTATTTATATCTGACTATAAAAGCAATACATGCTTATTATAGACAAGTTAGAAAACATGAACCACTGCTGTAACATTGGTTCATTTCTTACTCATCTTATTTCAAGCAAAAGTGAAATTATACTGGTGAATCCTGTAGCCTACCTTTTTTTACTTCTCTGAACACTTTCCCACATCACGTAATGGGAAGATAATTAGATGGATATCTGTTATTCTGTGTTGTGACTCTCAAAATTTAACTATCCCATTAAACAAATATACAGTTTCTGATTTTGCTTACTATTGGATCTTCTTGTGATGAGCATTCTTCAAGTGTTTTTCTGTGGTCAATGATTTCTTAGTATTGGTTTCCCCCCAAAATGGAATTACTCAGTCTAATGGTATTGGATACCATTTCTCTCATACACAATGTCAGCTAACATTTATCCATTTATTATAAAGGATATTTCAAAGGATGCACATGAACAGCTAGGAAGGGGTACAGAGCATCATGCCCTATTTGGGCACACTACCCTCCAGACACCTCCACATACTCAGCTGTCAGGAGCTCCCTGAACCCTGTCTTTCTGTGTTTATATACAGGCTTCATTACATAGGCATGATTGATTAGATCATTGGCCATTGGTGATCAGCTTAACCTTCAACCCCTCTCCCCTCACTTGAGGTTGGTAAGTGGGGCTGAAAGTCCCAACCCTCTAATCACACCTTGGTCTTTCCAGGGACTTTCTCCCATCCTAAAGCATCCTTAGAGCTCCTGACAGCAGAGCATGTGGAGGTGTCTGGAGAGTAGTGTGCCCAAATAGGGCATGAAGCTCTGTATCCCTTCCTAGCTTTTAATTGTCTGACGTTAAATTTCTACCTTCCAGCAGATCGGGAAGTAGAAATAAAGTTCCATCACAGAAAAAAATGAAGAAAATTGGATCTCTTGCATGCCTAAAGTGTGGTCTGAGATTCCTGATAAGTACACACATAGTTATGAATTAGTTTATGTTCTGAATGAACTAGGATATAGCTAGGTTTACTGATAAGGTCTTAAAATTGAAAGAGATATAAATAGTGTTTGCCTCTCCTTTCTTGTTCAGAAAGAGCTAGGATCAGAAAAAGTGTTCTAGAATTTTTCTAAATCTAATCAGAGTATCAAATAATTTACCTTGGTGGTCCTCGCATATATTCTCAGTGGGGCAACATCAGTTCCCAATGGTTTGTGACCCCTCCCCTAAGAAAGGGCTACAGTACACAATGTAGTTTAGTATTAGAGTTTCTTAGAGGGGGCAGTTAGGAAAAATGTCTAAAAATTCTCTTAAAGGGGAATAATGAATAAAGGCTGAGAAACTAAGGCTAATTGTACTAAGGAAGCCTTAGGCTTTAGGCTAATTATACTAAGGAAGCCTTGGAAGCCAGTTTTAGTAGTCTTAGCCTGAGTATATCCAAAAAAGACCAATTATTAAAGGCACTATGGCAGTTACATTGAATTAATATGGTTAATTCACTTAAAACCCGAAATTCCTTTTTTTTTCTTTCTTTTTTTCTGGAAGTGGAAGGAGCGGTGATAGAAATCTAAACAAAGGGTTGTGGACACAATGTCAAAACAGAGTGGAAAATACAGAGTTGCATGATGACTACCACACCATCACTTCCACAAAAGAAAACAAATAGTTTGTCGGGTTTTTAATCAAGTAAGGGAATGAACTGACTATATTAATTCAATATAAATCATTACAGATGAGCCATCCCTATTTAATCAGAATTAAGAATGATACAATAATAGATGCAATAAAGAAGCAAGAAAACAGATGAGACCCTAATCACTACGGTATAACCTTTTCTGTTGGGTCTTCTAGTTTTTTGGATCCTCAATATTCTGGTAAGAACAGTTAGTTGGTGAGAAATGCTGATGAACAGGAGCAAACATCCTAATTTGTAAACAAGGCCATGAAGCTGCCAGACTAAGAAAATCAAGGGCTTTGCATCTGAGTGTTTCAGATCTGGGAGATTCATACATTGTTTCTGCTGGGTGAGGTCCATGATGATAAAATAAGGTGACAGGGGGAAGGGAAAGTGTCCAGAGGAAAATTACCATCTACCTGAGGGACCTACAAGCAATAGCAATAAATTTACTAAATATAGCATGCATCTGGCTTAGATAAACAAGGACAAGCCATAAACAGACGATCTGGAAACTACCAAACCCCAGATACAAAAGCAATAGGCGAAAGCACACTGGCCTGAGTTCCTTGTTCCCCCACTTTCTAAATGTGCATGCCCTTTGCCAGATGATTTGAATTCTGAGCTTCAAATCTCTCATTTGTAAACCATGTTAGAGTGGTTAGAGTCATAGAAACAGAAAGTAAAACAACGGTTGCCACAGGCTGGGGAGAAAGGTAAATGGGAGTTAGTGTTTAATGGCATAGACTTCAGTTGGGAAAGGTGACAAGGATCTGGAGGTGGATGGTAGTTATGGCTGCACAACAGTGTGAATGTTCTTAATGCCATAGAACTGTACACTTAAAATGTTTTAAAAGCTAAATTTTATTTATGAATATTTTACAACAAAAAAAGCCCCTTATAAGAGCAGCTTTTCCCACTTCCCACGCTTCTCCTGGTGCTTCCTCCTTCCAGCAGCCCCTTGCAGCAGAGCACCTGGGTCTCCTCATGGCATTGGTACCAGGACCTTGGTTCACATGCTGACAACAGCTGAGGTGTTGGGAAGCTCTGTCCACACAGCCTCCATCATTATAACATCTGTAATCCATCCTCATGAGGAGCTTGCCTTCTTCCTGTGATAAGTCCCCACTTCACCCACCAGGCCTCACAGAAACATGGGGATCAGCTGCATTCTCTCTTCATTCACTAGCTTAGGAGCCTAACCTTTAGTCCTTGATTATAAGGTCACTTCAGCCCTTGCTGCAGAGAAACCCCTGGTAAGCCCACCAATCCATTTCTTTCATCTTTCAATCCATAACTTTTTATCTCCTTTCATATCTAGTCATCTTCTATAGCCCCTCATGTGTGAGAACTGTGAAGGAGCTATAGGATGCAGGGAAGCCAGCGCTGCCTCAAGCCCTCTCTAAAATCAACATGCCATCCCACCATTTCATTTCTCCTGTCCCTTTCCAATATTGACTCAAAGATGACCATCAAGCAGAGCACTGGCCCCCTCTATTTTAGGCTTTCCTCTTAGCCTACCTGAGTTCTCATAATCTCTCCACCCACCCAACCACCAAGAGCCAGATTAGTGGAGTCACTATGTTCATGAGGGTCCAGGTCAAGTCTTAACTCTTCTTTACACATTGCCATGGACCTCTCCCTCTCCTAATTCCACCACCATAAAAGGCTTTCCACTCCTTCCCTAGAAGGCAGGGAGCATGTGGCTTCCTCCACAGCGTGTCCTGCAAGCACAATCAAGTCAGCTGTACTCTGTTTATTGGTTGAGTCTAAAAGTTGAAATGTTTTAACTGCCTTTACATTAATATGACTTGCAAATGTGACTTTGTGTTGGGCCACATGGTATATGTGATTATATTTCCTTCTCTATGGGTGGCTCACAGAAGAGTATTTTTAGCATTGGGGTTAATGGATTCACTTTTCTCATTTTCCATCAGTTGTTTAAATTGATGCCCTATTTTACTTTGCAGTTTTTATTTTTCTAGTTTTAATTGCCTGTTTGTCTTGTATTACTTGATGTGATTATGTCCTTCATATTTTCCCAAGCATCCATCACAGTATCTATTCTATCCAATCCCTTTTTTTTTTCTTTTCTAGACCCCTTCATTCTCCTATTCAATCTGTGCTGGGTTGTCTCCAGGCCTGCTGCATATTCAGTAACCAGGGATTTCCCTTTACTGTTCTCTGGTTAAGATCTGTTGTTCCAGGGTCTCATACCTTCTTCTTTCTTTATCAATCTTATTTTACTGCAGTGTGTCCTAACAAGAGACATGTGAGTGGTAAACTTTGAATCTTTGTGTGCCTGTATCTTTACTCTGCCCTCCCGCTTGATGAATAATTGTCTGGGTATAAAATTCTGGGATGAATATAATTTCTTCTTAGAGCTTTTTAAGGAAATGCTGCATTGTTATCAAACCTCCAGTGCTGCTGATAATACTGATGTCAATCTATTAAGGTTACCCTTGTAACTTTGGGGTTCTGTAACTTTACAGTGACATGCGTATGTGTTTTCTATTTTCACTCATCTCATTCAGCATCTTGTGAATTTTTTCAGTCCAAAAATTCATATCTTTCAGCTTTGGAAAATTCTTTATTTCTGGGACCATTTTTGTTGTTGTTGTTCTGACTCTTTTTATCCCATCTTTGACTCTTTAGGGCATATTAGTCAGAAATCTCTTTGTGTGTCATGGAGGACAGGTAGGATTGTGTTTTATTTTCTGACTCTCTTCTGTTTCTTGCATTATTTCTGACTCTTTCAGTGTCATTTTTTTTTCTTGTTCTCCCTCATGCCAGAGCTTTCCTCAAATACCTACTGTTTTTCATTCATAATTCAGAATGAGGCAAAAATAAGCTCATGTTGAATCCTGCATATCTGAATAGGGCTTGTTGAGTAGTGGATTTCACTTTAGGATGAGCAGGCAGTATGCTGACCTTCAGACTAAGAAACAAAAATGCCAGAACAGGAAGACCTTTTCTCATAAAGGCCAGTGTCGTTAGTGGTTGCCTTAGTTCTTCCCAATTTGTTCGGTTTCTTAAGTGGAAGCTAATTATTTTGTCTAAGACATAAACTCCTGACCAATTGGAATTATGTGACTGGGAAGGGAATAGAACCAACTGCTCCATACTGACACCTTTGGTTATGCCCTATTTTCTACTTCATGTATTATCTTTACATCTGCCTGGCTTTGGTGTCTTGAGATAGTGTCTCTCCTCTTCCCTGGACCTCCATCTCATATTCTAAGTTGTGGTCTCTTCCACATCATTTCATCATTCACCACTAATCCATCTGCTTCTGTACTTCCGGAAGACTCTGGAAGGTCTCAGCTGCCAATGACAACCCTCCCTCCCATCTACTGTCCTGTTTGTTGTGAGAGTTTATCTCTTTTCTGTTATTGTAAATTTAATTAGAGCCTCAGGAGAAAAATGAAATGAAAATTTCCATTTCTTCTACTTAATTTTAACTTCAAGTATATATTTAATTTCCAAGTCGTTTTTTGATCATCTTTTTATTGTCGATTGCCAGTCTATTCAAATCAAAATGTAGCTTTTTAAATTTCAACTGCGATGAATTTATTGAGACTATTACCAAATTGATGTTTGTAAGAGTTCTATGGAATCAGATCATCTATTCTGTTTGTAAGATATAAATTCTACAAATGTCAATTAACTTGACCTTGTTGATTATGTTATTCAAATCCTTTAGCATGTTTATTTTTAGACTATTTATCTGACAAATTCTGAGAAAAGATTATTAAAAATTCCCACTGTGATTTTAGCATTTTTCCTCAAATTTTTAGTAATTTTACCTTGTATGTTTGTCTGCTGTGTTTGTGCATGCTCTGGTAAAGGCTTGCTCTTTATTTTTCCCATGGATATCATCTTTTGTCAGTACCTACACTGCTTTATCCTGTTTATGCTTTTGACTCTGAATCCTGCCTCTCCTGGCAGAATTTCATGCCTGTTGGCATGCACTGGGTTTATCTTAGCTGTACTCTTATTTTCAATCTTACTTTGTCACTTTAACTGTGATTCTCATTTAACATATAGGTGAATTTTGTTTAACTGAATACAAGTATATTGATGGGGAAATTCAGACTTTTCACATTTATTGTGATAACTGATTTGTGCGTGTGTGTCATTTCTTTCATTTATTTTAGGTTTGCTGTTTAACACACTTTATTTTTTCTTTTTACCTCTCTTTACTTTTATGGCTTGGTCAGCTCTCTGTTTATTACATTATTGCCCTGTTAATTTGGAAGTTCTAATTGCTTTCAATTATTCCAAAGCTGACAGGTTTCAACCACACCGGCGTTTCCCTATTAATATATATAAATTAATAGTGTCCTCCCATCAAGATATTTTGTCTACTCATCCACCATTTTACCTACATGAAATTTTTGGATGTTATACTTCTTCCCATCTACATTATCCCTCTCTATAGTGGTAAGTTAGAACTAACTCATCTTTTCGCAACTAATTCATCTCTTCCCAACTCTGTGTTCAGTGATATCACTTTGACAGCTTGAAATTGACCATCGTGGGAGTGTTTACACCATGGAAATGGGAAAACACTTCAAAGTAGGGCTTTTTTTTTTTGCAGTACTGGGGATTGAACCCAGGGGCATTCTACCTCTGAGCTACATCCCCAGCCCTATTTTTTATTCTTTATTTTGAAACAGGGTCTCATTAAGTTGCAGAGGGCCTCACTAAGTAGCTGAGGCTGACCGCGAACCCGGATCTTCCAGTCTCAGCCTCCCAAGTACTGGGATTACAAGCGTGAGCCACCACACCCGGCTAAAGTAGGGCTTTTAAAGTTGTTTTTTCATAGAGCTAGTTGTCAATCATTTACCGGCATACTACTGACTTTCTACTTTCATTAAAATTTGTGGAGTTGTCTAGACTGCTTAAAAATTTTAGTTCAAATATACTATATTCACTTTTAGCATATTTTTCAAAATTCTGTAACACATATTAACCATTCCTAGTCACATGAGCATCCATTCAGATTTAACCATAAATTTTAAAAGATTTATTATTCATGACATATGAATTATACTTTTGGTCTTCTGTATTTTAAGACCTCTTCTTATTCCATTTTTATTAGGCTAGAGAACTTTCTAGTATTTTCCTCACAAGCAATGCAAGAGTGATACTTACATATCCAAAAGTATCTTCTTTGCCCTGGAAGATGGATATTTTAGCCAGTATTCTTTTTTTAATGAAATAAATGTCTTTTTATAGTTTAATTTTTTTTGGCAGTACTGGGGGTTGAGCCCAGGGGCATTCTACCTCCGAGCTACACCCTCAGCCCCTATTTTTTATTCTTTATTTTGAAGCAGGGTCTCACTAAGTTGCGGAGACCTCACTAAGTTGCTGAGGCTGGCCACAAACCTGGATCCTCCAGTCACAGCCTCCCAAGTAATGGGATTACAAGGGTGTGCCACCACGCCCATCTATAGTTTAATTTTTGACTAGGAAATACATTCATATGTCTTTCTGGTACTGGGGATTGAACCCAGGGGTGTTCTAACTCTGAGCTACACTCCCAGCCATACTTTATCTTTTATTTTGACACAGGGTCTCACTATGTTACCGTGTGCTGGACTCGAACCTATGATCCTCCTGTCTCAGCCTCCCAAGTACTAGGATTACAGACATGTGCCACTCCGCAGGGCACCCAACCACTCTTTGACCAGGTCCCATCCTTCACTCCTCCTTCAGGTGCTCATAGGTAACTCATCCTTCAGCTGTGCTTTGAGCATATCTGAATGGAGTCAGTCTCATGTTCTTCATTTTTACATGACAGAAAGCATGCTATTCCCCTCCATCTCTCGCTATTTCACTTAGCTGTAGATCTCCACACTCTTCCCATATCAGGACATAAAGACTTTCCTTTTTTCTCTTTATTGCTACATAGCATTCTATTGCATGAATACAGTTATACCAAATGTCTTCTTTACAACATCTGTCTCTGGTCTGACAAACTTTCCTAAGTATAGTTTTGGCAGTGGGTGATTGCCCGAGGGAATTTTGTGCATTCTAACCTCACTGAGGAACCTCCTTGAGGAACGTCAATGCTTCGTTAGAGTTCTCTCCCTCTTCTTTTCTCAATTCTATGGCAGCAAGAGCTTCCAAGCCCAGCTAGGCTTTTCCTTCTTCCTTTGGGTCCCTAATTCCTGAAGTTGTCTAAAGAAATTGTAATTTCTTTGCCTCCTCAGAGATTAGTTACCTTTAGCACCAGTTCATGAGGACTTTGGTCCCCCAGGTCATGATGTGGAGCATGACAATTTCTGCGTAGGTCTATTTATAAATTATTGGGCTGGTAGTACCTATGCTGAAGCAGAAAGGGTGCCTCTATGGGAACAAGTGATAATCCTCTCCCACTACTGGAATTGGAAGCAGCTTAGCCTACCAGTGCACCTCTCTTCCAGTCCAGTGAGGTCTGGCAGCTCCTCCCATGAGCATATGCACCACATACAAATGGGCCTCTGCTTGTTTGGACCCCTCAAGGAACAGGAAGTTTGAAATCTTCACCCCTAGTCCTTTTCATTTTTTACCAAAACCACAGGAAGCAAAGATTTTGACTCAGGTTAGCATACGCCCTTCAGGCTCTGCCAGGAACATTATTTTATTCATTATTTCTAGAGGAGGAAAGCAGAGGAATAGATTAGAGCTATGTACTCGGGCCTCCATCTTCTAATCCAAATTTGTGGTGGCAAAGTTAATGACTGTGTGAGGGTCCCACAGCCTGGCCCTATTTTATGGCTATGGCAGCCACACAGCATCATCAGACCAAAGCTATGACAGGCAGGGTATGCATCATCACATCAAAAATTATAGTGCATCACCTTCTGTCAGCCAGCAATACCACTGGTGGGTAAACCAGATAGGGAAATCACTCACAAACGAACCTCTGACCAGGACACTGACTATACAGTGTCTAGCTCTGGTCAGTCAGTCAGCATCTCAGGAAAGCACTGGGTAAGAGAATCACCAGCACCTCCATACATTGCCAGAGTTGGACAAGTCTGACCAAAAGAGCAGTATTCTCAGTCTCCTGGCTATCAAGGTCACACATGTAAGAGTCATTATCCATGGTGTAGATTTTACCCCACATTGAGGCAAAGCCAAAATAAGTTCAGTAAAAATTGCATACCAGGCGGGTGTGGTGGCACATGCCTGTAATTCCAGTACTTGGGAGGCTGAGACAGGAGGATCACAGATTCGAGGCCAGCCTCAGCAACTTAATGAAACCCTCCACAACTTAGTGAGACCCTGTTTCAAAATAAAATATAAAATAGGGCAGAGGGTGTAGCTCAGAGGTAGAACACCCTGGGTTCAATCCCCAGTACCACAAAAACAAATTGCATTCCAGAACTGCATTTTTTGAAGATGTATGTCCAACTCCCCTTCCCTCATGCATCAGAACTTACTACATTAAGTTGGTAAAAAATTGCAGGTATTAACTATTCACCAAAAGACAGTTTTCAGGCTGGGGGGGATGGTCTGTTTTACAAAATACCCCATAATTACCTCACTTTTTACTAGTCTTCAGATGGGGGAAAGGTCATCACTGGTCAACTGTATGGGTGATTTTTGTCTCTATGGTTGCACGTTAGTAGTCAGCATTGATGTTAATATCATTCCAGATGAAGTGGTCCAGGTACCATTTTCATTCTCAGCAACATCTCTGGTTGTAAACATGAGTGGCTACAATTGTAACACTTCAGGAGGAAGAGGGGAGATGATGTTGACAGGATATGATACCCAGCTAGGCTAGTGTATGATGCTGACCAATATCCAGAACAGTTCCATCATCACTCAACCACATCGAAAGCATCACCTCAAGTCAAACTCAATATCTGAATGTGTCTCACAGCAGATAAATGGAGGTCTAGGTTCATGCTCCATTAGGCTTAATTCACTCTAGAGCTCACTACTTCCCAGACTAGGTTACATTCAGTCAGGTGAGAGTCAGAAGCTTAAGGTTTCAGTCAGTTCACTGAAATGTTTTGTCATATGTAGGACCATAAGTCAAAGATGAGTAGAATAAACACCCTCACCCTAACCAGGTTTGGAAACCCCTGGTCAAGTTTGACCTACATTTTTGCAGGTTTACAAGTTTGACCTTCTAGGAACCACCAAGATGTATTGGCCTCCAACTACATGAGAATAACCTGTAATATTTCAGCAATTTATATCCCTAAAAGACCAATCTACAATAGCCACATTTCAACTGGAACCTCGAAGAGCCTCAGTTACCTTAAGGAGTTCAACCATCCTTGATAGAAACCCTGCTGGGACCCCAAGGAGGATTCATATTTTCTTTCTCTCTCTTCTTTTCTCTCTCCCTCACCCTCTCCCCTCCCCCGCTCCCTCACCTCTTAAGTAGAGCTATGACTTTTCCATTTTCTCTAGTAGATTTTTAATATATACTAGCTCTATTCTCCACTGATTTTATCTGAACAATTGAAAACACTTTCTGTAGACTGTAAAGAACCAATATAATCCCCTACCCAATGGAGAAAGGGATATGCATAAGAGAGGAGGTATGATTTGGGGAACTGGAGTAAATATCTAGCCATGATTCCATAAACCAACCCTAGCTAAGGCTGAGAAGCAAGAGTAGTCTAAAACCACAAAACAGTGCTTAATTACAAAAATGCTAAATGAGAAATCCAGAGGTACATCAGATAAGCCAAAGACTTAGAATATGTCATAAATAAATAAATGGTGAGGGGAGATCAGGAGTCTGATTGCCTATCAGCCTTTTCTCCTTGCTCTCAAGGGCAATGCTTGAGAGCTTATGGAAACAACCAAACACCCACCACCATATGGAAAAGCCCAGGAGCCAGCTCCTTGCCACCTTTTGCAATTCATAGATCACCTCGGGTTTCTAGGGAGCATTATAGGATCTGGCATTCAAAAAAATATATGAAGTATCCTCATCCAAAATATAGGAATGATAAATCATTTTTCCTGTTATTGGGAGGACTCTATAAAGTTACCATATCTTTCATGCTGACTAGAAACATATTTACTATACTTCCAGTAGAAGATATGAATTAAACACTATTGATGATGTAGGGGCTTGAGTTTGAATCTTACTCTGATATAAAGACATACCCAGACCTCCTGAACTTGAGACTATAAAACAAGCTCATGTTTCTTTTGCTAGAAATGCTAGATTAGGGGAAAAATCGCTCTTGTTCTCCCTAACAATTTTAATTCTACTGCATACTTTTGTTGATACTGGTTATCTTTCTATTCTTCAGTGTTATGATCACATCATAATATGTATATACTATAATTAAATAACCACACACACACACACACACACACACACACACACACACACTATTTACTTCTCTTCTCCAACTGTCAGTCCCTGTGCCTCAGATTTCTTCCTAACTCTTGGATCTGGTTGAAAGAATGGTATGGGGTTTAAAAGGTTAAATTTCCCCTTTAAGTAAATTTTAAGATTCCACGGCATAGGTTGAAGGTTTAAGATTATACTTTCAGTTATACTCAATTGCCTTTGTTTCTCTTTTTCCTCGCATTTTTACTCATTACAGCAGGTAAACTGGGTATCTTTTTAGCCTATAAGTCCCTTGAGAAAAAGAATTATATGTGTCTTAATCACCACTATCCCCAGATCTGGGTCATAAATAACAGTTGCTTGACTGAAGAGGCTATTTGCCAAGGATATGTAAAATTGCTTTATGTCTGGCAATTCAAAAAATGGCATCTCTTAAGACTCTTATCAGTCACTGACAACAAATCCCTTAACTGGGAATATATTACTCTAAAGTTCAACAACAACAACAAAAATCGATGAAGTTTCTGCACTTTAGTTTACTGGGATTTTGCTGCCAGTTATTTCTAGAGATGTCATTTTGACAACTCAGAATGCCAATACTTTGAGATAAGTTGGTCCATTTCTTAAAGCTCATGTGAACTCTAGTATTGTGCCACCAGCAGACTATTTCTCAATAATGGGCTTCTAGTCATGTACTTCAGTACAAATATTTGTTGGTGAGTCCAGTTTTTGCATTTTCTCCAACCTGCTTTGATCTTAATTATTGACTATAATTAATAAAGTCACAGACCAAATCCTCTTTCTCAGATCACCTACATGTCTACTGATGTCTTGCTCATTGTCTTGGTCAACATTTTCACTGCTATAATCCAAAACAACTAGCCACACAGCTTAGAGGAAGGAAGATTTATTTGCTCAGTTTCTTGGAGATTTCAGGTTCAGTCCATGTGAAGCCAGGGTCTGCGGATCTCAGGGTATGGCAGCAGGAAGCAGAGAGAGGGAGAGAGCAAGGCTCTGCTCTCACATCATGGAGGCTGGAAGCCAGAAAGAAGCAAGCAAAGGGATTCGAAGACAAAAGCACAGTCCCTAAGGCCACACCCCAAGGGACCCACCTTCTCCAGCCACACCCCACCTGCCTAGGTTACTGCCCAGTAAACCCATCACAATGGATATACACACTGATGAGATTACAACCCTCATGAATTAATTGCATCAACTCTGAACATTAATACATGAGCTCTTCAGAGGACATTCTGTATCTAACCATAACAACTCCTTCTTAGATGAATCTACTTCTTGCTTGGTACTCTAATTTTACTGTCAGAGGAAATCCTTCTATTTTCCTGAACAGTAAAAATTAAACTCTATAATATATAATGGTTAAGAGATGGAACAGAAACCAGACTACTGTGGGGTCAAAGCTGAGATGTTGCAAGTTACTTAAGCATTCTATTCTTGTTTAATTTTCTATAAAATAGGGGTAATAATAGTACCTACCTCAGAGGATTATAATGAGGTTTAAATGAGTTGATTCATAGAAGATGCTTAAAGAGTGTCTGACATATAGTAAATTCTCAACAAATGTTAGCTATTATTTTTGCATTGTCAAAATATTTTAGGAAAATGAATGCACTACTAGTTTTACCAATTTCCATAACTTTTTTCCTTCAACATTTTCAAACAACTGATCTCATTGGGGATTCTGGACTCTAGGACATTTAATAATATTTTAACTTTATATAAAATGATAATGTCATTAGTGTCCAGGAATGAGCACTGATATCATGAGAATAATGTGTAAGAACTGAGGTATTGAGTTCACTCTACACACTAGACCCATAACTTACTCACTGCATCCACATCTAGACCTCCCAATATGTTGCTTGTCTTCATCATGATTGGTTTAGTGATGCAAAGGTTGAGACCACAGGTTGAGTGCATTAGTACCTAGAGAAATGGAGACAGGACCCTACATAGTCGTGTTCAAACTTCCAAATATATCAAATGCAAAAGTTTTATAAAATTTATTTATCACCATCACTCTTCAAACATCAGAAATATTTGAGGTGATCACCCGTATTTCAAAAGAGATTGGAACAGATAGTCTTTGGTGACATCCCCTACAGGACTGTAGCTGTTTACATCCTCTACAGGACTGTAGATGGTGTTGCTTGATACACCTTAGATGGTGTATAGGCCAAACAGTATGTTTCAACCCCAACAGGGAGCCAGTGCTGAAAGGGAAAAGGCTGGGACTGGCAAGACTGGGTTCACACAGAGTCACTAGTGGTATAGCCAGTAGCCCAACAGATTCCAAAGTTTATCTGGACTCAAGCTGGAGGTAGTGCCAAGGCAGAGTAGCCTTGATTAGGTCCTACAGCAAGAAAACCCCAAGTCAGAGTCTGTCTTAACATCACTTTTTGGTCAATTGACACATCCTCTTGGAACATGACTCAAACTTTCCTTTAAGAGTTTAACAAAAACAATTTACACAGCCAGAACCAGGCAAAATATCAGAACCCTTTACAAGCAGCCTCAAAATAAGATCAAATGTTGGTACCAACAGTAAACCCTACAGCTAATCAAGAAACTAGGATAAAACCATGTCCCAAGCTGAGAAAACCCAGCAGAGATACTTGGAAGGCACAGGTTTTATTCCATATGATAGAACTACAATTGATCTCTTGCCCTTCAGTTTGGACTGTAATAACTAAAAATTAGAAGTTAGAAACCCCTAAGTATGAAGATCATTACAACACACTACTGTGTTGTAGTAGGCAAAATATTGCCCCCCCAAGAGTCCACATCCTAATCTCTGGAACCTGTGAGTATGCTAAGTTACTTGGAAAAGGGAAATTAAGGTTGCTATTGCAACTGGAGTTGCTAATCAGCTGTCCTTATGATGGGGAGATTATTTAAGATTGTCTGGGTGAGCCCAATCTAATCACATAAATCCTCAAAAGTAGAAGAAGAAGAAGAAGAAGCATAAGAGAAAGAGAATATGTCAAAAGGACTCAACCCACTATCTTAGTTCATTCAGGCTTCTATAAGTAGGTGTTTTAGACTGGGTGACTTAAACTACAGAAATTTATTTTTCACAGTTCTGGATAGTGGAAGTCCAAGATCAAGGCGCCATTACATCCAGTGTCTGGTAAGGTTCCACTTTCTGGTTTGAAGATAACTGTCTTCTCATTGTGTCCTCACATGGCAGAGAACAAATGCTAACTCTCTGGCTTCCTTTTAATAAGAGCCCTAGTCCTATTCATGAAGGCTCCACCCTCATGACCTAATCACCTTCCAAAGGTCCCAGCTCTAAACATCATCACATTGGGGATTAGAGTTCAACATCTGGATTTGAGGGGGATAAAAACAGTCAACAATATCCACCATTACTGGTTTTGAAGATGGAAGAGGGCCATGAGCTAAGGAATGCATATAGCCTCTAGAAGCTGGAAAAGACAAGGAAATAGATTGGCCCCTAGAGCCTCCAGAAAAGAACATAGTCCTATCAACATCTAGCCCTCTAAAATGCTATTGGAATTCCAGTCTACAGAACAATAATAAATATGTATTGTTTTAAGCTACTAAGTTTGTGGTGATTTGTTTCAGCAGCAATAAAAAAATCAATACACATTCTAATTGAAGAAATTTTAAATCTAGGTTGTGTTTGACTCAATCAACAAAACCACAATTTCTCCCAAATGGTATTTCTTTTGCATAAAAAATCAACTTCTTGGAGAGGGAGAGGGGGCAGTGTTAGAGGATGGAGAATGTATGTTCATCTTCTTTTATTCCCTAGAGGTGTGGCCAAGGAAAGTAAGGGATCTGGACCAAAACCTAGATCATGGCTTCTCTAGACGCTCTCCATTTTGATCCAGAAACTCTAAGTTCTGTTCATGGTCAGATGTTGTGCTCCAATGAAAGTTAATATCCCCTGAATTTATGAGTAATTCACATGAATCAATGATTATCAGAATTTAAAATGCTTCAGATGATCACCGTCTATAATTCCATTATCATACCCAGTCTCAGTTGTAAGAGTGGTGAATAAATTACAGTAGATTTATAAATGCCAAGAAAGAACCTAGGGCCCATGGTGGACGGATAAAAATACAGAGCCTCAAGGGGATGAAAGACCACCAAGGGCAGAAGGCAAATTTCAGGCTCCCCACTCAGTTTCCAAAACATCCTGTCAGCTGGGTCCACTCTGACCACCATCTTTAAAGCGAACTCACCTTCCAGACATTTCCCTGGTAGGTTAAAACTGGGTGAAATTTCATTTTAGTCAAAGGAAGGCATTGTTCTGACTCAGGCATTGTTCTTCCAATATCATAATGGTTAAGGTTTTATCTATAAGCTTTTGGCTACTGCTGTTAGAATTTGATGTTGAAAGATGTGTGAGAATCTTTTGACAGAACATTTAACCTGCTGACTTCCTTTACCCTCTCTTGACGTGGTTTTTGTCCAAAGCTTTTTTGAAACCTATTGCCTCTTCTAATTTGGTTTTTCTGGGGACAGTTTCTTGTTCTAAAGCACTCGCATTCTCAATAAATATATGTTACTGGAAGGTCTTACCATAGATTGGTCATAGTCTATCTTGAATTATTTATTTTCAAAGTCTGGAAATTCAAATTGTGTCAGAGAAGCAGCAAAAAAAAGTGTGAAATCGTTAAAAAAATTAAAGCAGATCTGAAGGGGAAAGGAAGCATGAAATTTTAAAAAAGAACTCAAACCATTTGCCATGACTGTCTTCTTTAGCAGCTCTTTGTTTTAAATGTAATGCATAATTCCCTCAGAATCCCTATAACCTTGATCTTAAAAATCTAAGGGGTGAGGGGATGGAGAGAGGAAATGACACTAAAGAGGAAAAGAATATAAGGAGCAGTCAGCTTCAAGATCTTGTTATCTGGAACCTATGATGGTGTTCTGCACTTTCAATGTAGTTTAAAAAATTCAGTGCCAGGCTAGATCATGTCTGTCCTGAATAATATTAAAAGCCCTCTCTGTAAGGAGGCTGCCAACTGCTCCATAACTACGAACTGCATAAGGGCCAGGAACACTGGCATGAGGATATGTATATTATGATCAATTAATTCTCAACAAGAGTACCAAAAAGACACAACAGGGAAAAGATTGTCTCTCTAATAGATGGTGCTGGGGAAACTGGATTCTCAAATGCACAAGCATGAAATTGGACCCTCATCTTACACTATACACAGAATCAACCCAAAATATATAAAAGACATAAAATATAAGACCTAAAACCATAAATTCCTAGAAGGAAAAGTTTGACATTGGCTTTAGCAATGGTTTCCTGTATATCACACCAAAAGCTTACTCAAGGAAAGCAAAACTTTAAAATCAGACTACTTCAAGCAAAAAAGCTTCTGTACAGCAATGGAAACAATCAACAAAATGAAAAAGCAACCTACAGATTGGGAAAAAATATTTGCAAAAAGATTTCCAACACAAGGTTGATGTCCAAGATTTATTTGATATCCAAGAACTCACACAACTCTATAGTTAAATAGGCAAATGACTCAAATAGACATTTTCCAAAGATGACATACAAATGACCAACAGGTACATGAAAAGGTGCTCAACCTCTTTAATCATCAGCAAATCAAAGCTACTATAAGATATCTCACACCAGATAGGATAGCTGTTATCAAAAAAACAAGAGATAACAAGTGTTGGTGAGAGTGTGGAGAAAAAGGAACACTTGTACACTGGGGATATAGATTGGTGTAGCCATTATGGAAAACACTATGGAGGTTCCTAAAGAAATTAAAAATAGAACTACCATGTGATGCACCAATACCTGGTATGTGTATATAATGAAAGGAAATGAAATCACCACCTTATAAAAATATCTATATTCCTATGTCCACTGCAGCATTGTTTACAGTAGTCAAAATAGGGAAACAACCTAGATGTACATCAATGGGGAATGGATTAAAAAAGATGTCATGTATTATACATTGGGATATTACTCAGCCTTTAAAAAGGAGGGATCCAGCCAGGCATGGTGGTGCACACTTGTAATCCCAGTGCTTGGGAGGCTGAGACAGGAAGATTGCAGGTTCAAAGCCAAACTCAGCAACTTAGTGAGGCCCTCAGCAACTTAGGAGACCCTATTTCCAAATAAAAAATAAAATAGGTCTGAGGGTATAGCCTGGAGGTAGAATGCCCCTGAGTTCCATCCCCAGTACCACAAAAAAGGGGGGGATCCTGTCATTTCCCACAACACAGATGGGTCTAGAGGACATTGTGCTAAGTGAAATAATCCAGACACAGAAAAAAAATTACATGATAATACTTTTGTGTGGAATCTAAAATAAAAAATAAACATATAGAGATAGAGAATGAAACAGAAGTTACTTGTTTTGGGATGGGAAGAAGGAAAAAATGGGAAGATGTAGGTGAAAGGATACAAAATAGCAAATATGCAGGATAAACAAGCCTAAAGATCCAATGTACAACATCAGGACTATAGTTAATAATAGTGTATTGTATTCTGGGCTTTTGCTAAATGAGCAATTTTCTCCCCTGCTCTTGCCATAAGGAGGAAAAATGAGTAACTACAAATGTGATATGAATTTATAATTAATCTAATGTTTTTGGCACTACATATAAGATGAAATTCTGATTAGATGAAATACTAGTATAAACAAAAGAAATATTTATACATATAAAAGCTAACAGCTTTTAAGGATTATTTTAGTAGTTCTTGTACTCAATAAGTGTCTAATTATAAATAATATGTTAAGCACTGCCAAGATTCTATATGATATCTTAGTGTTAAAATCATTAATCTAATTTCACATGCATCATTATTGTGCATATGTAGAGGATTATAGCATAGATGAGTCCAAATTCTGATTCTGTAGCATGGAAGCTTTGTATGACCTTGAACAAGCTATTTAAAGTTTCTGTGCCTTAGTTTATTCATATGTAAGAATAGTAGTAATAATGTCAAGGCTAACATAGGAACAATGAATGGCAACCCTCTATTCCCCCTCCTGAGCTATGAACCAGCTGAGCTAGTGAAGAGCTAGCAAATAGAAACCAAAATAGTTCCTTTATTACGAGAAAGGATAGACTGTAATCATCTAGTAGTCATCTAGTGGTGCTTTAGAGATCAGAACTGCATTTAAAACATTTTTGCAGAATTTTATTAGTGCTTTGCAATTATATATATATATATATCATAGTGAGGTTCAATGTGATATAAACATACATGTACACAGCTCTTGGTATATTTCCCATTCCACCCTCTTCCCTCCCCATACATATTAGTGAAATTGATAGTAATACTTTCATGTATTGTCATAGTATTATTTGAACTGTTTCCTTCCTCAATCCTCTTTTTCCCTTCCCCAACTCCTTCCCCAAATCCCCCCCACAAATCCCCTTCCACTATTCTACTGGCTTCTCTCCTCATTTGACTGAAGTCCCTTTTGCTTCCTATTTTTGTTCTAGCTTCCACATATGAGAGAAAACATACGGCCCTTGACTTTCTGAGACTAGCTGATCTCACTTAGCATAATGTTCTCTAGTCCCAACCATGTTCTTGCAGAGGACATAATTTTGTTCTTCTTTATGGCTGAGTAGAATTCCATTGTGTGTGTGTGAATTTGGCTATCATGAATTGTGCTTCTATGAACATGGGTATACATATATTGCTAAAGCATTCTAACTTTAATTCTTTTGGAAAAATACAGAGGAATGGTATGGCTAGGTCATATGGTATTTCCGTTCCTAGTTTTTTGAGGAACCCCCATACTGATCTCCATAGTGGTTGTACTAATTTACAACCCCACCAACAGTATGTAAGAGTTCCCATTTCCCCACATCCTCACCAGCATATATTATTATTTGTATTCTTGATGATTGCCGTTCTAACTGGACTTAGATGGAATCTCGGTGTAGTTTTTTATTTACATTTCCCTAATTGCTATTGATGTTGAACATTTTTTCCTCATATATTTATTGGTTGATTATATTTTTTTCTTTTGAGAAGTGTCTATTCAGTTCAATTACCTATTTTGAATGGGGTTTTTTAGTGTTAAGTTTCTTCAGTTCTTTATATATTCTAGACATTAGTCCTTTGTCAGAAGAATGGCTGGCAAAGATTTTCTCCCATTTTGTAGGCTCTCTCTTCAGAATCTTGATAGTTTCCTTTGCTGTGCAGAAGCTTTTTAATTTGATGCCACCCTATTTATTACTTCTCAGTTTTAATTCCTGGGCTTTGGTGGTCTTACTGATAAGCATTTAATATTTTACAGTTTAAGTTCTGTTTACTATAATATTTGACTATGAACCCTCAAAATGTGGGTAAATTAATAAGTGATATTATACAATTAAGCATTTTACCTCTTGTTCAGTGTCATAGTCTATAAAATGTATTTCTCCACTGACTATGTAGCTCACACATGCAGGTGTGGATGGACTCTTGATCATCTGCTTACAACCATGGTCCAGTTTTCACAGCTAATGCAGCACAATGCACAGATTATGTATGACCCCTTTATTCAGGCAAATTAGGGCTAAGCAGTTTGGCAGAGTAGCGAGGATTTTCTCATCAGATACAACTTTCTAACTCTTCTCTTTTGAAAGATCAGTGTTTATATTTTCTCTTGGCCCTCACCCTTCTAAGGGATGTTATATCTTTTGTGGTATGACCTCAAGTTAAATGTCCATCATATTATATTGTGTTTAAAACCAAAATTTTCCAGGCCACAATTTGTCTTCTCCACTATACTCTAAACCACAGTATTATTTCATATCATGAGTTATCTAGTGACTCCCTTTTCCAGAAGCAAACTGAGGTGTAAACATTATACCTTCCCAGAGTACAAATAGTATAGCTCAAGTTCATCAGCCATGAGCTGATGAAGCTGCAGGAATGAGTCTATCTCTGTTAGCAGGTGTTAAGAGTAACAGCCCTCATGTGTGAAAATTCCCCCACCATAGCCTGGCAGCCCCTATTGGCATCAGTTTCTTCAACTACTGTGTGCTCGAATAATTGATAGAGTTAAGTGAATGCAGGTTCCTTTTTTTCACCAAGTTCCCCTTGAGTGCTTCAGCAACATGAGGCAATTTATCATGCTTTTTGTGCAACAGAGCATAGACTTTTTAAAGAATGAGTTGAGACTTTCTCTTCCTGTTCAAAAAATAAGCAGTTCTCAGGTTCACAACATTGGAAGCTCTGATCGGGACAGTTGGGACAGCAATATTAGCAGGCCCAAGTAACTCAAGTCAGAGACCTCCTGTTGCTTTTTTCATCTTGCTTCATTTTCTTTTGGAGAAAGACCCAACCACAAAGGTTTGTGGATTTTTCCACAGAGATTACATTCAGCTCTTTAGCAAGAAAAATGCCAGTGCAATTAGGGGCTCAGGGAAACCATTAGCCATTTGTGTACTATTTCAGAAGAGCCCATTGTGGAACCACAAGGCTCCACACAGAGCTTCCTTTTAGAATTTGAACACTTCTCAACCATTTGGAACATGCTTAAAATGGAAATCAACAGTGACATCATCACAAGGACGCCTTTGTTATATATTCTAGACTAGAAGATATCATGGTGGCATACAATAAGGCTATGGATTTCTTTCCACCATTCTTTTCTGCTCACCTCCAGCTTATGAGCACTCATTTCTCCTTAGAATTCAAGAATGTTCTCTGATATACTTCCAAAAAGCCTGCTGCCAAAATGAAGGAATATATAGCTGCAAGCAAGTTAGTCATTTCCTGGGTGACATTCTAATAAGAAACCTGTCTTTGGATAATAGCTCAATTGGAACTAATTCTCCACTATCCCTTGTGGTCAAGAAATAGCATGTGTGAATTAATCAAATGTTCTAGTGCCTAGTATACACTAATATTTACTGTATTGATGGTGCTACATCTTAGAGTTGATCAACTTGTAAAGAATTGGAAATAATCGTAAAGCCAAGAGGAATGTTATTTAATCTTTCGTTGAGTGAGTCAGCCTGGAATCTTGCAGGTACTTCTTTGGCAGGATTGGGAACAGCTGTTAGTTTCTAGTGGCTATACAAATTGTATAGGTTAAAAAGGTTCTGGTTAATAGAATGCCAGAAAACAGAATTTATTATAGCCCTCAAGCGTCAATACAAAACATGATAGTCATGCCATTCCCAAGAAACCAACAAAGCCTGAACTATCTGAATGGCTTAAATTAAATATACTAAAGTTTGGGGGACTTTCCCTTTCAAAAACAGCCAAGTAGGAGTTTGGATAGAGGGAGAAAAAAAATGTATGTTTTGATAATGCGTTCTTGGGGGGAAATAAAAAGCTTTTGTTATGCCACAGCCATCTACAGTTTTAAAAGCTTTTAAATGCATTTGTGGGGGTTTTAAATTCTATTATAAAAACCATGTAGATTTTCATAACAGATTAGTTAGAAAGGGATCAAATCCTTCACATTAAGAAAAGGTTGACAAGAAGCTGATGGAGAAGCTAGACATATCACAGCGCCATCTATCCTGGAGGAGACCTGGGGTGCCCTTGCTAGGTGGGCCTAAGCATTCTCCAGAAGCCCAAAACCCCGACCTTGTTAGTCAGGTTTTAAGATTTCTCTAAATAACCTAGACTGTTGAAAAAAAAATTGTGTTTCAAAACTTGTTTTCATACCTTTCAGCAAAATACCCATTGCATAAGGTATAGTTACATATTATTTCATTTATCTTCCCATATTCTTCTTAAAATTTAATTTAGGAAGTCATATACTTTGAAAATAGGGAACAATGGGTTGTCATTCATATTTTCCTATGGCTTTAGTCTCAGGGTATTAATTCTACCTCTGCTCTTTTCATCCTAATTTATAACTCAAAGTTTCCAGAAATAGAAACTTTAAGGATAGTCTACTCTCAAAGACAGAAAGACCTTGAGGAAAGATGTCTTTGTAGATGCCATTATTCCACAAACATCCTGCTCCACTAAAGTTGTCCTGTGAGGCCCAATAACCTGCCTGAGCTGTGTCACCTGGAGATTTCCATTAAGTTTAGCTCTGCTGTAATGTAAGTTATTCTTCAAGTGATCCCCATTTGTAAAGAAAGTTTTTTCTTTTCCTATTTTTCCTCCCTAAAAAAGTACTTTTCATGCAAATAGAAAGTATTTACTAGGCAACTGTAGTGGCACAGGCATGTAATATCAGCTACTTAGGAGGCTGAGGCAGGAGGATTGCAGGTTTGAGGCCAGTCTGAGCAATTTAGTGAGCTACTGTCTCAAAATAAAATAAAAAGGACTGGGTTCATAGCTCAGTGGTAGAGCACTTGCCTAGCATGCAGGAGGCATCCTGGGAGTTCAATCCCCAGTACCACAAAAAAGTAATTATTATGTAAAAAGGTTCTTTAAATATTTTTAAATACTCCAAGTAATTTAGAAGTGTTTTTTTTCAAATCGTAGTTTGGATTTAAAGATCTTCTGCATTGTCCCAAATAAAATGAATTTTGCTCATGGAAAGCAAATGTTTTTACAATACAGAGACCTGTTGACTAGACAATGCCTTATGAAGCATGCAGGGTGCTGAGTGCTGGGTACAAGCAGAAGGGGAATGTGGAAATATCTTCAAATCACCAACTTCACTTTATTTAAATTATCTTCTAAGAATTTATAATCTGTTGTCTAGTCATAAAATTGTATGTGTGTGTGTGCGTGTGTGTATGTGTGTGTTACTAGGGATGGAACCTAGGGGTGCTCTACCACTACCTTTCCCACCAGTTTCATGTCTGGATCTTTGTTTTTGGCCTTAGTTTGAATGTCATCCCCATGAGAGGCCTTACTTGACCACCTTTTCCGTTTTTTTGTTTTGTTTTGTTTGTGGTACTGGGGATTGAACCCAGGGGCATTCTACCTCCGAGCTAAACCCCCAGCCCTATTTTATTCTTTATTTTGAAACAGGGTCTCACTAAGTTGCTGAGGGCCTCACTAAGTAGCTGAGGCTGGCCGCAAACCCAGATCCTCCGGTGTCAGCCTCCCAAGTCCTGGGATTTCAAGCGTGCACCACCACGCCTGGCTTTTCCTACTTAATTCTTATTACAACTTAACAATTATTTTATTTGCACCTTTACTCATTTGTTTGTTTTTCTGATAAAACATGATCTCCATAATAACATAAATCATGTCTCTCTTCTTTTCTTTTTTCTTTTTTATTGGTGCATTGTAATCATACATCTTGATGGGTTTCAGGGTGGTAGAGGTATAGATGCACACATCGGTCAACTAGCCCTCCCCAGTTCCCATCACCATTCCCTCCCCCTTCCCTCCTTCTTGTGCTCAGCATAGTAGTTGACTTTGATAAGTTTGTATAAGTACATTCTGTGCATTAGGGTGTTTCCCTCCCCCCCCCCACGTTTCCCTCAGTTAGGTCACCTTCTTTACTCATCAAAGGTTTTCTCTGTCTTTGTCTGGAGTCCTTCCTATGCCCTATTTTCCCTAGTTTCCGCATATTAGGGAGAGCATCTGACTTTTCACTTTTTGTGACTGACTAATCTCACTAAGCATAATGTTCTCTAATTCTATCCATTTCCCTGCAAATGGTGTAATTTTGTTCTTCTTTATGGCTGTGTAAAATTCCACTGTATCCCATAGTTTTGTAATCCATTCATCTGTTGATGGACATCTTGGCTGGTTCCATGTGAATTGTGCAGCTATAAAAATAGATGCGCATGCATTAGACTGGTAATTTGGATTCGATTGTTTTGGATAGATACCTAGAGGTAGTATTGCTGGGTCATATGGTAGGTTCATTCCCAGTCTTCTGAGGATCCTCCACAAAGTTTTCCAAAGTGGTTGCACTAATTTGCAATCCCACCAACAGTGTATTAGAGTTCCTACTTCTCCACATCCTCACCAGCATTTGTTATTGTTTGTGTTTTTAATGATTGCCATTCTAATTGGGTTTAGGTGAAATCTCAGGGTAGTTTTGATTTGCATCTCTCTGATTGCTAATGATGTTGAACATTTTTTCATACATTTATTGGCCATTTGTATTTCTTCTTCTGTGAAGTGTCTATTTAGTTCACTTGCCCATTTTTTGATTGGGTTGTTTGTTTTTTTAGTGGTGAGTTTCTTGAGTTCTCTGTATATTCTAGATATTAGTCCTCTATCAGAGAAATACCTGGCAAAAATCTTCTCCCATTCTGTCAGCTCTCTGTTGAGGTTCTTGATGGTTTCCTTTGCTGCGCAGAAGCTCTTCAGTTTAATGCAATTCCACGTATTGATCCTCTTTTTAACTTCTCGTGCCTTTGAGGTCTTGTTGAGGAAGTTTTTGCCTGTGCCTGTGTGTTGAAGAGTTTGACCTATGCCCTCTTCAAGTAGCTGCAAGGTCTCTGGTCTGATTTCTAGGTCTTTGGTCCATCTTGAATTGACTCTTGTGCAGGATGAGAAAGTGTGGTTTATTTCCATTTTTCTGCATGTGGTTAACCAGTTTTGCCAACACCATTTGTTGAGAGGCTATCTTTTTTCCAGTGTATGTTTTTGGCTCCTTTGTGAAAAATCAATTGGCTGTAAGTGTGTGGATTTGTTTCTGAATCTTCTTTTCTGCTCCATTGGTCTGTCTGCTTTTGTGCCAATACCATGCTATTTTTATTACTATGGCTCTGTAGTATACTTTGAAGTCAGATATTGTGATGCCTCCTGCATGGTTCTTATAGCTGAGAACTACTTTGGCTATTCTGGGTTTTTTGTTGTTCCACATGAATTTAAGGAATGATTTTTCTATGTCTGTGAAGAATGACCTTGGTAATTTAATGGGTATTGCATTGAATCTGTAGATCACTTTTGGAAGAATGGCCATTTTGATATTTATTCTGCCTATCCAAGAGCATGGGAGGTCTTTCCATCTTCTAAGATCTTCTTCAATTTCTTTTTCCAATGTTTTATAATTTTCCTTGTAGAGGTCTTTTACCTCTTTGGTTAGGTTTATTCCTAAGTATTTTATTGTTTTGGGGTATATCACGAATGGATGTTTTCTGGATTTCTTTTTCAGTGAATTTATGGTTGGCATACAGAAAAACTTCTGATCTTTTAAGATTGATTTTGTATCCAGACACTTTGCTGAATTTTTTGATCAGTTCTATAAGCCTCTTTGTTGAGTTTGTTGGGTCTTCTAAGTATAATATCATATCATCTACAAATAGAGATACTTTCATTTCGTCTTTTTCTATTTGCACTCCTTTGATTTACTTCTCTTGCCTTATTGCTCTGGCTAGAGTCTCTAGTACTATATTGTAAAGGAGTGGTGATAATGGACATCCTTGTCTTGTTCCTGTTTTTAAGGGGAACTCTCGTAGTTTTTCCCCATTCAACATGATGTTGGCTGTGGGCCTGTTGTATATTGGCTTTATGGTGTTCCTTGTATTTCGATTCTCTGCAGTGTTTTTATCATGAATGGGTGTCAGATTTTATCAAACACTTTTTCAGCATCTATTGAAATGATCATGTGATTTTGTCTTTAGTTCTGTTTATATGGTGGATTACATGGATTGTTTTTCATATGTTGAACCAGCCTTGCATCCCTGGGATGAACTCAAAGTGGTCATGGTGTATGATTTTCTTGATGTGGTTTTGAATGCGCATTGCTAGTATTTTGTTTAGAAGTTTTGCATCTAAGTTCATCAGTGATATAGGTCTGTAGTTTTCTTTTCTTGAGCTGTCTTTATTTGGTTTTGATATGAATATGATGTTGGCTTCATAGAATGTATTTGGGAGAGTCCTGTTTATTCCTATTTCACAGAATAGATTGAGGAGTATTGGGATTAATTCTTCTATAAAGGTTTTATAAGAGTCACCTGGGAAACCATCTGGACCTGGCTTTTCTTTGATGGTAGTCTCTTTATTGTTGTATCAATCCCTTTGATTGCTATTGGTCAATTTAAATTTTCTATATCTTCTTGATTCAACTTAGGAAGGTTGTACGTGTCTAGAAATTTGTTGATTTCTTCTAGGTTTTCTGTTTTGTTGGAGTATAGTTTTTCAAAGTTGTTTCTGATAATCCTCTGCATTTCCATGCTATCAATGATAATATCACCTTTTTCATCTCTTATTTTAGTAATTTGGGTTGATTCTTTCTTTTAGTTAGGTTAGCTAGTGGTTTATCTATCTTCTTTATTTTTTCAAGGAACCAGCTTTTGGTTTTGTTGATTTTTTGTATTTTTTTATTCTCTACTTCATTGATTTCTGCTCTGATTTTAATAATTCCCTGTCTTCTGCTGACTTTGGGGTTAGACTGTTCCTGTTTTTCAAGAGCTTTGAGGTGTGTCATTAGGTTATTTATTTGGTGATTTTCTGTTCTTCTTATGTGAACACTCAGTGCTATGAATTTTCCTCTTAATACTGCCTTCAGAGTGTCCCAGAGATTTTGATAGTTGTGTCTCTGTTTTCATTTGTTTCTAGGAATTTCTTTATTTCTCCCCTTATTTCTTCTCTGACTCATTCCTCATTCAGCAGTGTGGTGTTCAGTCTCCACGTGTTTATGAGGTTTCTCTGGGTCTTCCTATAGTTGATTTCTAGTTTCATTACATTATGGTCTGAAAAGATGCAGGGGATTATGTCACATTTTTTGAACTTGCTAGTACTCAGTGTGCGGCCTAGGATATGGTCTATTTTAGAGAAAGTTCCATGAGCAGCGGAAAAAAATGTGAATTCAGCTGTAGTTGGGTGGACTATTCTATATGTGTCTAGCAGGTCCATTTGGTTTATGGTATTCCTTAGGTCTTAGGCATCTTTACTGATGTTTTGTCTTGAAGATTGATCTAGTGGTGTGAGAGGTGTGTTGAAGTCTCCCAATATTATTGTATTGGGTTCTATGTGTGATTTAGTGTCATGAAGAATTTATTTTATGAAAGTGGTTGCACCTATGTTTGGGGCATAAATGTTGACTATTATTATATCCTCTTGCTGGATTGATCCTTTGACCAGTAAGAAATGACCTTCTTTGTCTCTTCTGATAAGTTTAGGTTTGAAGTCTAATTTGTCTGATATCATAATTGCTACTCCTGTTTGTTTTCAAGTTCCATTAGAGTGGATTACCTTGCTCTATCCCTTCACCTTTAGTTTGTGAGTATCTTTACTTGTAAGGTGTGTTTCTTGCAGGCAGCATATAAATGGATTGTGATTTTTAATCCATTTTGCCACCTTATGTCTTTAGATTGGGGAGTTGAGGCCATTTACATTCAGCATGATTATTGAGAGATGGGTTTTCATTCCTAACATTTTGAGATTTAATTTCTGTTTGAGGTAGTGTTTGTTCTTTGCCTAGTTGTTTGTTTGATACAAATCACTGTTTCTCTGGTTCTGGCATTTCCTTATTATTTCTTTCTTGTAATTAATCTCTGAGTATTTTCTCTAGTGCTGGTTTGGAAGACATAAAGTCTTTCAGCTTCTGTTTGTCATGGAAGGTTTTTATTTCCCCATCAAATTTGATAGAAGTCTTTGCTGGGTAGACAAATCTTGGCTGGAAGTTGTTTTCTTCCAGAGTGTGGATTATTTCGCTCCAGGCCCTCCTGGCTTTCATGACTTGGTTTGGAAGTTCGGGAGTGATTCTTATTGGTTTGCCTCTGAATGTTACTTGGTCTTTTACTATCACTGCCTTTAAGTTTCTCTCCTTGGCCTCTACATTAGTCAGTTTGATTATTATGTGGCATGGTGAACCTCTTCTGTGATCTTGTCTATTAGGGGTCCTATATGTTTCCTGTACCTGTGTGTCTATCTCTCTTTGTATGTTTGGAAAATTTTCTGATATTACTTCTCTGAATAGATTATTGATTCCTTTAGTTTCAGCTTCTAATCCCTCTTCTATGCCTATTATTCTTATGTTTGCTCTTTTAAGACTGGCTGAGATCTCTTCAATATCCAATTCATGCTGTCAAATTGTTTTTTCTAATTTATATACTATGTGTTCATTTTTGGAGAGGTCATCTTCTAAGTGTGAGATTCTGTTTTCCATATGGTCTAGTCTATTGTTGATGGTCTGTATTGATGCCTTCATTTCAATTATTGCATCCTTCACTTCCTTCAGAGCTTCTTTTTGATTCCTGCTTATTTGATCCTTCATTCCTTTCAGGCTCTCTCTGAATTCTTTTCGGAAATCCTGTATTATTTCCTCTATTGAAGTTCTGAATTGTCCTTCTGGCAATCTTTGCACTTCTTAGTTGGCGGGTTCTGTTGTTGTGGGATTGGGGGGGGGGGCTCCTTGCCTGGTGCCTCTCACTACCTGTGCAGGCAACCAGTGCCGCTATTGCCCCTCTCACTGCAGGCATGGGTCTCCGCAGTCTCCACTTGGGCTGTCCCTATATCTCTCTCTCTCTACACCTATTGCAGGTGTCACCAGCAGGGGGCCCTGGGCTTGTGTCTCTTTGCCTACAGAAGCAGCAGATGTTGCTTTGTCCTGATTCTGTGCAAAAAATGGAACTTCATGTTTTCCACAGAGAGGGTTGGTTTGGTCCAATTTTTCCCTAGGTACCACAGCTCTATGTCCTGTGGTGATCCCCAGGGTCTCTATAAGGGCACTGCGACCCGCGGGCTGCAAGTCTGTCCCACTCAAATGTCGCCAGGGACTGTCTGCTTATCCATGCATCTACCACATCCCACAGCAGACCTCACTTCCACCTCCACCGGGGCAAATCGCACCATCTCAGACCCCGCAAGTCCCTGCGGCTGTGCTGGGTGGTCTCCCCCTGGGGCGGCTCGTTGACTTACGGTCTCGTTGAGCGCTGCTCTTAATCTCTGGGAGAGGGATGGACTCAGATGCTGCCACAGGTTCTGGTCAGGCCTCCAGGCATTGGGGACTCTGCCAAGCATGGATTGAACTGATGCTCGCTTTTGTCGCTGATGCTCTGCAGTGCTGGTTTTAGAAAAGGTCCGTGGTTTCTTTGTTGGTGGCCTGCAGAAGCTGCAATGCCAGTAGCCACCAGCGTGGTCTGACCGAGATGGCGCCTCTGCCACTTGTGCCGACACAGTAGTTCGGGTCTGTATCACACATGGAGCAAGTCGCTGCTTGCCTTCACTGCTGCTATTCTGCAGTTTCTGGATTCACAACAGGTCGCTGGCATCTCCGTTGGCCTTGTGTAGAAGCCACAATGCTGGTAGCCGCCGGTAAGGTCCTGCTAAGATGGTGCCGCTGCAGTCGCTGTCGCCACCGTAGTTTGGTCTCTTGAGTGTGGAGCAAGCCACTGCTTGCTTTCATCTCTGCTGACCTGCAGTTGAACTTACAATAGGTCTCTGGCTTCTCTGCTGGTGGCGTGTGGTAGCCGCAATGCCGGTCTGGCCAAGATGGCTCCGCCGCTTTTCCTTAGGTAAGGTGCTTGGAGCTTTTTACTTTCCTCTGTTTTGTCTTCTGGCTTTGATTCCATCACATTTCAAATTTTTCATTGTTTAGTTCAAGTTTTTGTTGCTTTTCTTCTGTCTAGAAGTTGCTTTCATGTCAATTGAGACCCAAGTCTCAGAGAGATAATAACGTGGTGTCTTCCTTAGTCTCCATCTTGGACTGCCCTCTAGCTTTCAGTTTTCAAAATCTTCTTTAATTTTCTAAATAACATATTTCTATGAAAATATTCATATGAGTCCCACGGTGATGTTTGGGAAATAGAATATAAGTATTCTTTTGAATTTCTTAATTTCCATAAAAGCTGTGTGATGCCACACTGTATTTCAGTGTTTTTCAGCCTTTTAAAATTTTAAGTAGAATGGAGAGTAGAATAGAAAATATCAGTATGCCTGGTACATGGTAAGAACTTTCAAGAAATTTTTCAGGGAAGGGGGTGGATCACAATGTAAACTTATTTTCCATAGTGATTCAAAGTTAATATACACTCTGGTATTTTTCATGTTATCCTAATCCCTTATTTGGCTCCTGTCATGGCTCTTCAAAGCCAGCTTTGAATTGTCTTTCTGCACTGTTACGATTCCTTATGGCCTATGTGCAATAGAAGCCTTCCTACAAACGCACACCAAAAAAATTCAATTTCTTATTATTTTCTCACAGATCAATCTACCTTAGCCTCTCAGAATGTGTGGGCTTACTTTAAAATACATTCCCAGAGTTCTTGCTACAGAGTGCTGTAGCACTTTTTAAGTTAACCAGAAACACACACACACAGACACACATACACACACACACTTAGAGTAGAAAAGTGGTGAGATTTGCTGCTCTCTAAAATGAAGAATTTAAAAGAATGATTTGACCAACAATAGAAATATTTGCCAAAATAAAATGTTAACTTCTGTTTTTCTTTTGTTTTTCCTCTCTCTCTCCAAGCTGCCTGCCTTGTACTTGGCTGTATGATTTTCCCTGATGGCTGGGATTCCGATGAAGTAAAACGGATGTGTGGAGAGAAAACAGACAAGTACACTCTTGGGGCTTGTTCAGTCCGCTGGGCATACATCCTGGCTATCATTGGAATTTTGGATGCCCTGATCCTCTCGTTCCTAGCATTCGTGCTTGGTAACCGACAAGACAGCTTGATGGCAGAGGAACTAAAGGCAGAAAACAAAGGTAATATTGCTTTGGGGAACTCTTACTGGATGCCTGGCACACAAAAAATGACATTCTCGTTCTTTCTCATCAAGCACTAGTGCTCTACCCATGGTTCGAATTTGTTGCATCTTTTAATACTGTTTAATTTCCAAACTGTCCCCCAGACTCAAGAAGTTTGCACTTATCTTCTGAGGCATATATCTTTCTGGGGCTCCCTAAGCCTGTTATTACTATTATTTGAATGCATTTTTCTTCCTTGCTTCTCTGAGTTCAAGTTTGCCACCATGAGTTAATGGCTAAGATCTATTTGGTTGAATGGAAGTGCTTCCATGCATTCAGCTATTTTCCAGGGTGAAATAATGCCTGGGAAATCTCTAAAGCCATTGCAATGACTTTGTTTGAATTCAAACACATCTTCTCAGAGAGAAGTAGTAAAACTGACCCTGGCCAGTTACAGTTAGAGATTGCAGTAGTTACCTAATTAGCTGAATTTTAAATGTGTTATCTGGGTAGTTACAAGTCCTCAGATTTATTTTCAAAAGGAAATTGCCTACTGAAACACAAAGAAACTAGAATAGAAAACAAGACTGACTAGCGAGTGATGCATAAATGTATTACAGTGCCTGAGTAAGAGGTAACAAGTCATTACTCAAAATCACTCTTTTAACTCTCTTTCCAGAATTCCAAACCCACTTCCTGGAATAGAATTTTAATGTCAAGGTTTTGTTACAGACTTAGATTCATATAACTGTTTTATCTTTTTGTTATCTATAACTTTAATACTTGGAATTTATATCAGCACCTTTGGCTGAGTGGCTCCTTCTTCTAGCATTTGTTCCTAATTGGGAACTAAATCTATCTTTTTTTTTTTTTTTGCGGTACCGGGGATTGAACGCAGGGGCGTTCTACCTCCGCACTATGCCCCTGGCCCTATTTTTTATACTTTATTTTGAAACCAGGTCTCATGAAGTTGTGGAGGGCCTCACTAAGTAGAGAGAGGGAGAGGGAGAGAGAGAGAGGGAGAGAGAGAAGGAGAGAGAGCTGAGGCTGGCCGTGAACCTGGATCCTCCGGTGTCTGCCTCCCAAAGTACTGGGATTACAAGCGTGTGCCACCACGCCCAGCTCTACATCTATCTTTGAATTATGAAATTTAACTTATTATTTCAAGCAGTTGCTAATTTCCAAAGCTTTTCACTGCTTTAACCAGGCCTCCAATATAAGCATATATTCATTTCTACATAAATGTCACATATAATGATCATAGAGCAAGCTTCATAGTTAAACCATTACCATTTATGCTTATAAAGTATGAACCATAAAGAGATAAAATGGAGCAGTCCTGGAGAGTAGCAGTCACCCATGAACCCTTTAGCTCCCTGATGTATAGTCGGAACATGTATTACTTAGTTCTAGCAAAAATATTCTAAACACAAAAATGACTCTTACAGGGGAGTGGTGCTAAAGTTTCCTAAAAACAAAACTATCTCCCTCCTCAGAGTTGCCCTTTCTACATTAAAAAAGACAATATGAAGGCAATTCTACTTTTATTTATATTACATATTTAGTACTTCCATATGCACTCATTAATCTGGTGCTCTTGTCTGTTGTCTTTGTGGCATGTTGGATGTATATAGATCTCTGTCAAGTTTATCTCAAATTTAATGATAAGGATAGCTCACAAATAGAAAAAGTTAACCTTCACACCTCTAATCCCAGTACTTGGGAGCTGAGCCAGGAGGAGCGCAGGTTTGAGGACAGCCTCAGCAATGTAGCAAGATCCTCTATCAAAACAAAAAACTTAAAAAGGGCCGACAGTATAGTTTGGAGGTAGAATGCCCCTGCATCAATCCCCCATAACACACACACACACACACAGTTACCTTTCCTGAAAGAATGAATTAAAGACCACTATGTTCTGTAAATACTCGATTGCCACTCCTGCCTAATAATGGACCTGATGCTGTTTGTTCCCTGTAAAGTTCAAAATCACATTGAGAAGCTTTAACTTCCCAGATATCCTTTGACCCCAAATACAAGAAAATGCAGAAAAAGGAAAAAATAACAAAAGCAGGAAAATTTTTACTTGACACTTGAGAATTCTAATTCATACATATATGAGTGGCAATTCTCTTGATTTCATGCTTCAGAAAGGAAGAGCCAGAATTATAGAATAACACTCAATGGTTTTCAAATGGGTCTTTACTTCTGGTTGGTTGAGTTTAATGTTGATATCTGATCCCTTCCAGTCTAAATATTAGGAACACATTGGTAAACATCTTCATATGAAAGAAAAAAGAGACTACTATAAGGTTAAGGGGTGGACTGTGCATGATTTTGCTATGTTCATCATCTTCTCAGTTTTCCTGTATCACCATCATTTCTAATAGCCTGTTCTGAAGTCAGTAGCAATTCATCTGCATCACATCAGATAGATCCAATACAGCAGCAGAGAGCATCAGGCCACATTGCTGAGATGTCTCAGTTATACTGCTTTTTTTTTTTTTTTTTTTTTTTGCGGTACCGGGGATTGAACCCAGGGGCATTCTACCTCCGCACTACACCCCCAGCCCTATTTTTTATACTTTATTTTGAAACCAGGTCTCACGAAGTTGTGGAGGGCCTCACTAAGTAGAGAGAGAGAGACAGAGAGAGAGAGACAGAGAGAGAGAGAGAGAGAGCTGAGGCTGGCCGCGAACCCGGATCCTCCGGTCTCCACCTCCCAAAGTACTGGGATTACAAGGGTGCGCCACCACGCCCAGCGCCTATACTGCATTTTTATTTCTCAATCCAAAGTCCTTGATGTGAGGCTCTGAGAAAATATAAACAGGTCTACTATACAAGCATGTCAGACTCTCATGCAGTAGGGTCTGTATAAAATCAGACCAAAATTTCTAAGAATTGTATAAAATTTAATCAAATCTTTGTTTTAGAGAAATGCTACAAGATTTACAGTTGCTGTACAAAAGTAGCCTTCATGGTTTGGTATTATTTAAACATTTGTTCAATGTTGAAACTTCCAAAGTCAAGATTGTTTAAGAGAGGACCAATCAGTGATTTTGTATGTTGAGTGTGTGAATATAGTTTCCCTAAATAGTTTAATGACTTTTAAGTACATGCAGTAACCAAAATTAAATCATCAATATCCTAAGAAAAGAGAGATTGGTTTAATTAAAAGATTATAATAATTTATAATTATGAAACTGTATATAAATGAGTGTTTTTATAACTTGCACAAATATATTAATATAGCTTTTCACTTATTAAAACATTTTTTCACTATTAGTTTTTTTCTGGTAAAACTACTAAGATATCCTCTGGTAGCAAGGCCTCATTTTGGTTCCAGGGTGATGCAATGATACAGAAGCAAATCTAGTTATAGCTCAGAATTTTAGAAGAATTCATTAACCCATGATGCCCTCTGATGTCATGGAAGTAAGCAGTGCTATATCTCAGGCCTTGGCTCAAAAGATTAAAGCATTCATACATTCCTGTATCAATTATATCACTATACACATTGCACTATCTTCTATAATCTTCTAGATCTCTGATCCACCAATCATCATATCAACCTACATCCTATAAATATTAAGAGCATTATGTAGAGAATAAGCCTGCAATTGTCACATATACCCCCAATTTGAAGAAGTTCTTTCTGAGTAGTCAGTCTCATGTCAAGGGCATATCTTCTTTTTTGGCTATTGTAATTAGTCGAGCAACATGCCTCCCCATCTATCTGGAAAAGCCAACAGATAAATTCAGGTTTTCCATGTATCATTATGGCAAGGATATTGCATAGGTCCATGAGTCCTTCTCAACAACCTCCCTAATGGGTGAAACAAAACCACTGTTACATGAATTTTAGAATATATCAAGGAAGGGGAAGGGAACTAAGTTCTCATTGTTGAACTATGCTCCACTCACAGAGTTAAGATGAAAGGGAATATAAGATGCTACTGAGCCATAAAATAATCATCACAGAGGTGCTATTTGAAGAGAAAATAAGGAGGAGGTAGAAAAGTAAAAGTTTCCACTTCTACAGTCTGCTACCTCTTAAGCTACATGTCCACTGAACTCACCCCAATCCCATTTCAGCATCCCCTTCAACAGCCCCCTCAATGTTTCTCAAGCCTCTCCTTTCCCAAGAGTTCAAAAATCATTTGAAAGCAGTCCCAGCTGAAATTTATCACAAATTATGAAATAGAAAAATTAAAATAAGGGAATTTTAATACTTTCAATAAACAGAAAAGAACAATTTTGAAGATACAAGTGTTATCTTAAGGAAACCTCAATAAAAGACGAAGCTAATCATCTGTGGCACTCCATCAAAGTGCCAGAATATTTCTTTCATTCCAAAAACAAAAAACGTTCTCTATTGTTTTAATTTAGTTAACTTTATGTAGGAGCTGGTACATGCAAGAAATCTCAACTGCCTGCTCTGGATGGAAAAACCAGCCCCGCAGGCTGTGTGCTCCTGGCTCTGGGGATAAGAGTGTACGGGCAGGTGTTCCTCCTTGTTTAGGAGTTCAGCAGCATGGTTTCTAGATGAGCCAACAATGGTAGGCATTTAACCTTGATATGCTGTTTAATTGCAGTTTAACACACTGAACTGTGAAGTCAATTTAATTATGTAAAATTAAAGTTTCATCCAGATATAAAGGATTTGAAATCAATGCTTCAATTTCAATTTCTTTCATTAATTGTGAAAGGATAAATAATTACATTTTCCAGAGCTCCTATGCCACAAATATCTCTTTCCTTGTCAGACATCATTTATAAAGAGGTCCATTTCTGCATTTGTGTGTATGGTCTTTGGGATTGCTTATCAGATAATTGGCTCCTCTCATGAGCAGTTTTAAAGTCACTTTGTCTTATAGCACTTAAATTGCAAATGAGAAAACATGATTATCCATCAAAAGGTAACTCAAGCTACCATTTATTTATTAAACGGTTTAAGCGCTTTTTAATGCTATAATGGGGGAGTTAGCATAAATTCTTTTTATTTAGCTAATTGAGAAATCTTTTGCAATTCTGATCTTCGGTATTATGCCATGCCATGGCCACGTTGTGAGTGGCAGTGTGGCAGAGTGGAAAGAGCATGTGCTCAGATCCAACTGCCCAGTGCTAGTACCGTTCCTGGCACTAACTGAGACCAACATCTCAATAGTTCTAGAGCAAAGCTTTCTCATCTGTAAAATGCAGCCTTGTCCAAATGGCACCTGAGGTTCCTTCCAGTTCTAAACATGCTAATACAGGGACACTTCCAGAGGTGTCCTTTAAAAAGAGGATCTGAAGGTGGTAATAACTCGTGCCTTCAGAGCAGCAGACACATCAAATGCTTTATTGAGCTTGTTAGCATACAAGGGTGACTAGGAGAAGGGAAATGTAAAGGTCAAGGAGAAAGCTCTAGGATACCTCAGGTGTTTTCTGCCTCAGATGTCTAGTATCTGCTGACCCATACTGTCCAGGCCCATTCATTTATACCTCCAAGAGTGGAATGAATCAGATTTAGATAGCAGAGGAGTCTCCTTGCCTAACTAGGCCCTGAAACCATGTGGACGCCATGATAATGGACAGAGCCCAAGAACAGAGACAGAAGACTTCATTTCTGATCTCAATTCCAGCAGGTATTGGTCCTTTGACTTCAGGCCAGCCATCCCCTGAACATCTCAGAGCCTCAGGAGCACTTTTGTAAAATGGGAATAACTATACCAAATCCTGCCTCCTCTATTGGTTGGGAGAGCACCAAAAGCAAGTGGGTGGAAGTAACTTATAATCAACAGTATCTATATAGACTTTATCACTAAGCATTTTTCCCACATAAAATGTTTTTGGTCTATGAAAATAACACTGTGTGATATGTATCATCATCTTAGTTCTGCATATCAGAAACCAAAATGCAGACAAGTCAAATATTTCATCTAAACTTTTACAGCTAGGAAGGAATAGATTTGGATTCAAATTCAAATAATTTTACTCAAAATACCAAGTTCTTTCTTTTACACAACACTGTAATCAGTTCTTGAGAGATGCTGATTATATTGCTTTCAACTTGACCAGTTGGCCCTGTTCAAGTAAAGTTTAGTCTTATTTTCATTTGGTAGCTTTTAGATGTTATTTAAGCAAAAGTTTAATACACTTGAGAATAGCCTTTAAAAACCCATGTTCTTACTTAGCTATGAAATTTTATAAAAACCCAGTGAAGTAAGATCAGGAAGCCCAGAAAAAAAGCATCAAGTGCTTTGAATTAAAACTTTAATAAGGCCGTAGTGAATTGTCTGTTTCCCAATGGATTTGTGCTGAACAAAGTCCTTGTGGCCTTCAAAGGATCTCAAAATGTGCCTCCAAAAAACTACATATATCCTGACACTCTTTCAGAAGGGTTCAAATTATTCTGAGAGTTGGAGTAGACCTTAGAAATCCTCATAGAGTTGCCTTATATCCTTGCTGCATGTAATTCCTCTCCCCTCCTCTGTCAAGAACTCACTCCATTCATGTTTTCTCAGCCAGCATTTCACAGATGGTGTCCTTGCAAGTTCACCCCAACCTCCTAACTGTGAAATTTCATGATCAATTTTCAATTCTTATACTGACCTATCAGTAGCCTTTTCAGTGGACTTCCAGTAGCTGACCTTAACAAATTTTCCTTCTGCCTCTCTGAGGCTCTTCCTGCTCAGTCTCCTTTGCTAATTTCCCCCATCCTTCCGCTCTTTAACTGAAGTATCAATTCTACCCACACTCACTTCCTGGTTATCTCATTTGGTGCTGTGGCTTTAAATAAATCTATATCATGATGAACCCCAGGTTTAATCCCCCTCCTACCTCTCCAATGCTGTCTGATCTCATATACCCAACTGCTTATTTGAACATGTTATCAGCATCTCAAACTTAACACTTCCAAAACTGAGCTGCTGATAGTTCCTCCTCCCCCCACAGTCTTCCTCATCTCCATAATGTCAACTTCATCCCTCCAACTACTTAGACCAAAACTGGAATCAGTCTCCTCTCTTCCTCTCACAACTTCCATTTAACCATTAAAAAATCTTGTCAGCTCTACCTTCAAAATATACCTAGAACCTTCCGATTTTTCACCCCCATTGTTGTTGCTCTCCTGGTCCAAGCCATTGTCCTTTTTCCCTGGCATTACTACAAGAAGCTTCTGCATGGTTGTACTGGTTTCATCCTTGCACCTTTTCCATCTAATCTCAACAGAGCCACCCGTATGGTCCTGTTAAAAGGCAAGTCAGATCATGTAATTCCTCTGGTCAAGGCCCTTCAATGGCTTCAGATGTTCTCACTCAGAGGAAAAGCCAAAGTAATTTACCATGGTTTATGAAGCTGTGCAAATCTGCCTCCATCTTTGCCACTTGGACCTCCTCTCAGTTATTTGCTCCCCCATACCCTCTGCTCCAGATAACTGGGCTTCCTTGTTATTCCTCAGAAACACCAAGGATAGTCCCATTGTAGGGCCCTTTTCATTTGCCATACCCTCTGCCTGGAATAGTCCTCCCAAAAACCATATAGCTCACTTACTCTCTCTCTTAGGTTGTACCCAAATGTCACTTCTCTGTGAAGAAAGCACTATATATTTTACCTCTTTTTCCTATTAGTCTTCTGTCTCCCCAGAGAAGACAGAGGCAGAGATCCTTGTCTCTTTTGTTCACTACTATATCTCTAGGACTTAAATGATGTCTGACATATGTAGGCACTCAGTAATTATGTGTTGAATGAGTGATTTATTGAATAAACAAATGAGACTTTTCTTATTTTCATCTCATAAGAAGGTTATTCCCTGATTGCACCAATCTTAACTTTAGAAAGCGTTTTAGTTAAGTTGAAATGTGCTTCTTCATAATGTTTGCCCATTGCTGCTCCTTCTTTAAGCTACTAACTTATTTAGAAACCGTTACTGTGTTGGTTATGGTTAAAGTTGCACATTCACTAAGTGGCATGGTTTCCCTGGCTTTCTGAGCCTCATGTTGTCAGTACTATCCACTACCCATGCAAGAAACCAGAGAAGAGCGCCACCACTGTGGGGAGGAGGGAGATGGAGAGGACATATGGAGGTGTGGCAGGAGGAAGATAATTTTACAGGAGCTGCATGATCATGGGTGTGTTACTGGAAACCATCTCCTCCAATTGCCCTCCACACCTTAGGATATTGATTGCAATCCATTCAAAATACACATGTATGTCCCTACCACTCTGAACCACATTATGATGTGAGACTATAATGCGCCAATAAAAGTGTATTTCACACACACACACACACACACACACACACACACACACCACTCGCATGTTGAAGTCATTAATGTACATTGTTTTTCTCAAAGGGAGAGCTCTGTCTTTGACCAGTACCTGCTCTCCAATTGTTCCCTCAAACTTGGGAATTAGTTAACTTTCTAATTAGTTGACTTCCAATTAGTGTAGGAATCTGAGAGCAAAGGCAAACTAACTTTGAATAGCTGTCACATGCTTCGTCATTATCCATTTTGCTTCCATAGTGAAAATGAAAATAATTTGACATTTCAATAATCTTTTTAGTCCCTGAAATAAAGACTGCAGAGTCAAGGATCTATAGGTAAATATCAAACCAGCTAGAAGAAAGGAAAGAAGAGGGAGTTTTAACAAGGCATGGGGAGGGGAGGGAGGGAGGGAGGGAGGGAGGGAGGGAGGGAGGAAGAGAGAGGGAAAGAGAGAGAGAGTAATGAAACCTTATATAACAAAGTCATGATATCCAAATTTGGCCCCACCAGTAAATGTCCAATCAAATTTCTGGCATAACTTTAAATGAAATATTTGAGTTAGAGTAAATCTTACCAGCCTCACCCTCCACCCCCTCTCTTCTCCCTTTTAGCAGGAGAGATGATTCACTAAAAACAGTCAATATTACTGAACTTCATGAGATAGAAATAAAGTTGATTAATTATATTTCTTATTTATAAGTTACTGATCTTTAGCCAATTTTTTCTTTTATAAGATAGAAAAGCTCTGTATAGCTTTGGTAGGTCCCTTAGTATGTGAAGTTAATTAGTGATCAAATTTCTCTTTCTAAATTTTCTTTATTTATTTTAACATGTAATGCAAATTCATGCATTAAATAAATTAGTTTGTGACAAATCTATTGGTAGTTTTTCCATATACAAAACCATTTAAACTTCTAAACCACAAATATATCTCATAAAGATGTTTATCCCCATAAGTATAACATATATAAAATATATATATGTATGTATGTATAACATATATGTATGTTTATTTTCTTGCTGTCTGGTTCTTTTCCATGTACCCCATGGAGAGAAGAACAGATACAAAGTTAACTATTAGCCTTCTTGAGTTTACTTCCAGTCAGATTCCTAAGGCTTCAGCTTCTCTTCAAATTTTTTTGTAACTTTCATGGAACTTTTTTTGGCAGAACAAAACAGTTTACATCCTCACTACATGGTCAGTAACTCCCTTGTGGGCTCACAGAACACAGTGGAAATGTAACCTGTCACTTCACTTGGGTCTGGAAAGGAGAAACATAATTGTTCTCATCTGGCAGGGTGGCTAAGAATTCAGGGCCAAGCCAAATAATGCTGAGGTAAATAAATGTTTAGGCTACCTATGGAAATATGTGTTGTCTCGGGTAATGCTTCCTAAAATATGACCCTCCCCAAAACCTGCATATTTGACTTTTTACTCTTAGAATCTTGAGAGCAAAGAGTATGTCTTATTTATCTATGTCTTACCTGTCTCCAGTGTTAGAGTTCCTAGGTCATAGTAAGTGCTTTGATAAATTTTATCACTTGTTTATTATTGTTTTTATTGAATCAGTTTAAGGAAAAACATTGTATATATAGTTAATGTCCCCATTTAACATTTCTTCTGTACATGAAGCAGTTTGTCCCTTACTTCATTGATGGCAAAGGAAATAAATTTGCCTGCACGTTGCCTGATGTATTTAAAAAGAATCCAGAAATGGTATCTTAGAACAATATACTACAACTCTGCCACTTTAGATAGGTCACCTCACCTCTGTAGATCTTATAATAGTCACAAAAATATACTGTACACTTGCTGTATGCCAAGCAATGGGCACAACTATAGCATTCAGTTGAACTTACAAAATACTTCTTGTATGTCTAGTGATAGGTACTTGGGGTTCAAAAATTAGCAGGACAAGGTTTATCCTAAGTCTCTTTGAGGAAAGCCTTTAAGTGTTGTAGGAACGTGGCTGTACTTCTCAGGTCCAGTCCTGCCCTGATATCCACGGCTCCGCGAGGGCACCTTGTTGGTGCCATCTCTGTATAAAATGAGTGACTGTCCTTTCTGACAGCTTACTCCTGCACCAGTGAAAGATGATGCTATAATAAGCAGAGGCTGCTTCCCAAGGACAATTGGACATATAAGCTTTCATCTGCTGGGAGGTTTTAAAAAATCAGCTTATGAAAAAATGCAGTGAGTCCATCAGCATTAAATGAAACAAAGGAGAATACAACTATAAAGAAATGAAGAATATGATAGGGACAAGAAGAATGGGGGAAGTGGAGAGCCTTCTCTCAATATTTAAGGCACTAATTTCAGAGCCTACTTAAAACCTAAACTCAAGAAACTTCACTGGAGGAAAGTCACTTGTTGTAACTACCAACATTATCACTCTGTGTGTGTGTGTGTGTGTGTGTGTGTGTGTGTGTATGCGCGCGCGTGCACGTGTGTGTGGTTCTGGGGATTGAACCATTGAACCCAGGGGCATTCTACCTCCAAGCTACACCCCCAGCCCTATTTTATTTTTTATCTGGTGTAACATGATCACTCTTGACCATGCCATCATGGATAGTTGGCAGTTGATATTCGGCAGATGCTGTACTCATGCCTTTCATTGACTTTTTCTTCCTGCTTCATTGTACATGTAATCAGAGCCTCAGATTTGGTGAGAAGAAAAATTAGTTTGGAAGCCGGGCGTGGTGGCACATGCTTGTAACCCCAGTACTTGGGAGGCTGAGACAAGAGGATCGCAGGTTTGTGGCCAGTCTCAGCTACTTAGTGAGGCCTCCACAACTTAGACCCTGTTTCAAAATAAAGAATAAAATAGGACTGGGGGGTATAGTTCAGAGGTAGAACGCCCTTGAGTTCAATCCCTAGTACCACAAAAAAAAAATCAGTTTGGCCTGAGTAAATATCCTCTCTCTACCATAATTTGACCATGTCACCTGTGGCAGTGTGCCTGGGAAAATCAGGAGATGAAGTGAGAATTCTGGCAACTTCATTGCAGTGCTATCCGCTAGTCAATGGACTGACACAGCCCAGAAAAGCTAGAGTAATGATGTTGTCAAGAGATCTAGAGGGCAGAATTCAGCCAGGGTCAGGGAGAAAAGAAGCTGTGGCATGAGTGTTCGCCACCTCACCATCTGTGCTGACAGAGCCACTAGACAGGCAGGTCACTGGAGGGAAGCCCAGATGGTGAGGCCACAGCACTCACTGAAAGGAGAGCCCAGACCCAGAACCCTCATGAAGGGGAGGCTTCTCCAAAGAAAGCCTAAAATACCTGAGCCTTGCCCTGGTGAAGGTGACAAGCCTAGAAGTTACATAAGCAAAGTCTACCTGCTGGCCTGCTGGCTCCTCACCAGAAGCTGGCCTTTTGCTACCAACGTACAATGAACCAAATGTTCTCTGACTATCCAAGGGGGAGAAATTCACTGACAACTTTTCCTGAGCTTAGTGGGACCCAAAGATGCTATGTAGACTGGTATACAGTAGCAAATGAAGAGATCTTTTTCCTTTTGGGGGGAGAATCTTCTAAAAGCATAAGCAGCTGTTTCATTGTCCTTCAGATGTGGAGTAGTAAATCCAGCTCCCTCATCTCTATCGTGGATGAAGTTAAAGGAATGTTGAGATCTGATGATGAAGTGAGGACATTTCGAGGCAGGAAGCCCCTGGTTCTGTACAATCATCTGAGGAGCTTTGAAGAGTATTCCAGGGCTGGGACCCACCCCAGAGATCCTAATTCAGTCAGCAGAAAGTGGATCCAGATATGGAAATGCCACAAGAGATCCTGAAGTGCAGCTAGGGTTGAAGACCAGTGAGTTCATCCAACTTCTTCCCTTTATTTTGTTGTTGTTTTTTTGGGGGGGAGGGTGCTGGGTGTTGAACCCAAGGGCATCTACCTCCAAACTACACCCCCAGCCCTACTTTTTATTCTTTATTTTGAAACAGGGTCTCACTAAATTGTGGAGGGCCTAAGTAGCTGAGGCTGGCCACGAGCCTGTGATCCTCCACTCTCAGCCTCCCAAGTACTGGGATTACAAGCGTGCACCACCATGCCTGGCTCACCTTCTTTCCTTTAAAGATGAGGAGGCTAAGGCGCAGAGAGAGGAAGCAAAGAACATCTCCCAGGATGACTTTTTATAATTAGAGACTGATCAGTGATCTATGACATATCACCCAATTTCATTCAATAATGGGCTATATCTTCACCTCCGTTGTAGTTCCATTGCTGCCACCTTGGGAAAGAGCTCTCTGCCAGCCTTGGGAAACTGATTCATGCCACCTGCTAGCTCTGTGAACTTGGACAGACCTAACTGTCCTCATCTGGAAGGACATTAAGAACCTGCCTCGTAGAGACTTTGTGAAAATAAAAAATGATAATGCATGTAAACTGTCTGTTCTGTCACAATGCCGAGCGCATATTAACTGTTCTTATTTTTAGTGCTTTGATTGTATTTCACAAACACATACAGCGCTTGGTTCATGCAGTGCAGAGCCATGTCCCCAGCTACCTTGCCCAGTAGTTTCTCTTTGTTCCCAGCTACAGTCAGTCATAATGGAGACTTCATTAAGCTGGAGATTGCTCCCCCCCCCATGCTTAAATGTGATTTTTGCATCTGGTAGCTTTATGAATATTTTTTAAATTAAGACTGATGAGGGTGAGTTTGTTGGTTGGTTGTGGGTTTGTTTTTGTTTTTTGTAATCTTTTCACATATGCCCATACCTTGAAGAAGGAGGGATAAAAAGATTAGTCCTTCATATTGTTTATTCCTCTACACATTTGCTATCCACAGAGCTCAAGTGGACAGCTGTTTCTACAAGTCACCAAGGAAGGCTTTGTTCCCCTGATGGAAATCTGGCTCTTTACAATCTTGCCCATTTTTGACCTGGCTGAAAATTCCTTCACTCTATTTCTAGACGGATGAGGAACAAATCCAAGCCTTAAAAATGTCAGGAGAGGTGTCCTTCAGAAATCATGGAAGGAAGAGATTCAGCCCAGGCAGAAGAAGCAATAAAGACAAGAATCCCCTGAATGGAGGAGAAGTTGATCCACAGGGTGATAAAAATTTAGTGCCTAGTAGGCTAGTAGGTCTCTATGTTTTGGGTCAGAACACATCTTTATTTTTCTCACCATAAACATAGCAAATAAAAGCCATGTAAAACAAATATAAGTAATAAAATTTTTATTAGAAGTTAAAATAAATCCTGGTGGAACTCTTCCCCACTCAAAAGCCTATATCTCTCTGGCTATCTCCCAGGATACAGTCCAAAGTGATTTCTTCCCTCAGCAGCTAATTCACCCCATAGGCAACATCTACAACAAGCCATGTCACCATTATTATTATTCAAATAATAATTTTCAGGTACTAGCTATTAAACTTTTATTAGCATAATATATACCTAGGATGCTTACTTTAAAATGCAAATTCTTGCTTCAGTTAGTTGCAAGGAACAGCTCTAGAACGTTTCCTTTTTTTTTTTTTTTTTTTTGCGGTACCAGGGATTGAACCCACCTCTGAGCTACACCCCCGGCCCTATTTTTTATACTTTATTTTGAAACCAGGTCTCACGAAGTTGCAGAGGGCCTCACTAAGTAGCTGAGGCTGGCCGCAAACCCGGATCCTCCGGTCTCCGCCTCCCTAGTACTGGGATTACAAGCGTGCGCCACCACGCTTTTCTTTTTTTTTAAATTAATCAACTTTATTTTAGAACAGCTTTAGGCTTACAGCAAAACTCAGCAGAAACTACAGTTCCCACACACTCCCTTCCCTATGCATAGCTTCCTCCCATTAACATTCCCCATCAGAGTGGTCTGTTTGTTACAATTGAAAAACCAATACTGACACATCATAATCAACGAAAACCCATAGTCTATATCAGGATTCACCCCTTGTGTTATATTCTATGGGTTTTGATAAATGAGGTACGTGTGTGTGTGTGTGTGTGTGTGACTGAGAATCTGAACCCAAGGGCACTCTATCACTGAGCTATATCCCCAGACCTTTATATTTTTATTTTTATTTTTATTTTTATTTTTATTTTTATTTTGAGAGAGGGTCTTGCTAAGTTGCTGAGACTGTTCTTGAACTTGTGATCCTCCTGCTTCAGCTCCAGAGTAGCGGGGATTACAGGTTTGGGCCACAGCTCCGGGCATGAAATCTTTATTTTTAACATGTTCAAGTAAACTTGATGCAATCAACTTGATGACCACACTTTAAGCAACATTGCTATGGGTCATTTATCATCAGACTAATACTGTGATTATAATGTAATGATACTGAAGCAATGACCGTGGCCAGGCCAGTATTATTACTTTAGAGTTTCTTTTCATGAGTTCCCTAGCAACCGTCAATGCATAAACAGGCTCAATTCCAAATTTCACTTCTAAACTGACCTTTTGAAATTCAGATCTCTTATTTTTCTTAGAAACAATTGATGTACATAATGATCAAATTCTTGGGCCTGCCCTTAAGAGCTTATTTCATGCAAAATATTATAGGAATAAGGTTATTTTAGCAATCACATTCAAAGAGGAAGCAATAGAAATGTAAACTCAGAAAGTTTATAGATAAAAATGTAAACTGGGGCAAAGGAGACTTTTAAACAAAACTTCAAAGGCACAAACCATCAATTCAAATATATACAAAAATTAAGCTGGGCATGGTGGTGCATGCTTGTAATCCCAGTACTTGGGAGGCTGAGACCAGAGGATCCGGGTTCACGGCCAGCCTCAGCTACTTAGTGAGGCCCTCCGCAACTTAGTGAGACCCTGTTTCAAAAATAAAGAATAAAAATTAGGGCTGGGGGTGTAGCTCGGAGGTAGAATGCCCCTGGGTTCAATCCCCAGTACTGCAAAAAAAGAGAAATTAAATCACATCAAAATAGGACTTCTGTTCATGAAAAAAACAAAGACCCAGTGATGAATTAGGTGAAGCTATTTGGAATATTTCAAACTAACACACACCTAGAGTAATCAAGGGATTCTTCCAAATCAATAAAAAAATATAAAAACCATCAAATATAAATTATAATAAAGTTCTTTGCTATTTTCTCTCTAACTTCTTCATATCTTCATGATAATAAAGAGTAAGACCAGTAGAATAGTGGAAAGGGATCAGGGGAGGGAGGAAGAGAGGGGAGAGAGGGAGGCTTGAGGAAGGAAACAGACCAAATGATATTATGCCCACTAACAACCTTACCAGCACATACAGGGAGGGAGGAGAGGGGTAGCGGGATAGGATTAAGAAGGAACCACACCAAGAGATGTATACAGATATGAGTGTATCACTTTGAATCTCACTATAAGGTATAATCAGATTGTACATTATATATATTATAAAATTAGCAGATTATGAAAGGGTAATTTGTAGAAAAGGAAACTCAAAATCAGAACCAGCATATGAAGAAATGTCTGAAATCATTCATAATTCAAGAAATGCAAATTAAAACAATAATGAGTCATCAATTTATACCTGTTGGGCTGGCAGAAGTCAGACAGGATAATAGGCAGGGACTTGCCTTCGTGTTTGGCTAGTGGAGTGTAGACCACTGTGGAAAACAATCTAGTCCACTGATAAAATATTCCCTATGATCTACTAATTCTGCTCCTGGATTTATTATCCAAGAATTTTCACTAGGGGCAAAAGGGACCATATATGAGGATGTTCACTGAAGCATTATTCATGTTGAGAATTTGGAAGAAATCTAGTTGTTCATTACAGAAAAGGAGATAGGGAATTTGGGTGAGTGGAAACCATGAAGTATTATGTTAGTAGTTAAGAGGCAACAAATTAAATGAACACAGAGTAATATGGAAAGATCTTAAAAACAAGATATTTAGTGGGGGGAAATGGAACAATAAGGTAGGAAATAAAATATAATTTAGGCAAATTAAAAATAATAGATACCAACTATCCACATTGGGCAAAAATATATTCAAATAAAAATATATTCATTAATGGTTGCCTATGGAGGGGGATAAGAATGACTGGAAAATAGGATAAAGAGGGTCAACAAGAACCGGCAGTGTGGCCTAGGGTAAAGGGCACAGGCTTTGACATCAGACTGCCTGGATTAGAACATCAGCCGCACCACTTCCTGGCTGCAGGTCTTGAGCAAATCACTCTATGTCTTAAGCTTCTTCATAGGTAAGATGTAGATCATATTACCTATCTTATAGCCTCGTAGTGAGATTTAAAAGACATAGTCCAAGTAAAACACTTAGCTCAGTGCTTAGCATTCAATAAATGTTAGTAATAATTATAATAGAGCCCCAGGCTCATTGTGCAGATGATAGTGGGAACATAAAGAATTAAGGGTAGGAGCTGGGTGTGGTGGAACACGCCTGTAATCCCAATACTTGGAAGGCTGAGACAGGAGGATCGCAGGTTCAATGCCAGCCTCAGCAGTTTAGTGAGACCCTCAGCAACTTAGCAAGACCGTTTCAAAATAAAAAGGGGCTGGGGATGTGGCTTGGAGATACAATACTCATGGGAAAGAAAAAAATGAAGGAAGCAAGGAAGGAAGGAAGGAAGGAAGGAAGGAAGGAAGGAAGGAAGGGGAAAAGGGTAGGAAGTAAGGGGGTGAAAGGCCACAGGAATCTGGGTTCAGGAGCAGGAGGAGCATGGTAACAATGAAGCTTTGCATCTTTCATAGTTGGCATCAGCATAGCCTCTGTCCTTTGCCTTTATTTCCTCCTCTGATTTTCTCTTCCATCTCCCCGTAACTATAGAAGGTCTAACTTTTTGCCAGTAAACATTAGGGAAGAGTGAGGTTACGTAGGAAATAAATCTAAGACAAAGGGGAGAACTAGGGGCTGTGGTGATGAGAGAGAAGAGAGTGTGCTGGTTGGTTATCACCATGCATAAACCATCCAACACTTAATGGCTTATGAAGACAGTCATTTATTATTCCTCACAAGTCTTTGCCTGTGGATTGGAGCATCTGGGATAGATTTGTCTGGGAGTGCCTAGTATGGTGCCCTGCAAGTGAGGAAAAAAAGAAAGCAATGAGCCCTATACATGAAAATCAATAAAGTCATAATCATGGCTATGTAGAGGAGATCAGCATTTATTTCTATTTTAGGTCAAACTGGAATAAGACTGTGTCTCTTTTGAGTTTTGCAGCCTCTGTGCTTGGCCTTGTGCCTGGCATCAAGCAAGTGCCCTATATTTATTTGAACTTAACTAACTGGGAACTTTCTGCACCCCTAAAATAAGCTAAAATGAAAGAGTAAAAAGAGACTTCTCATGCACTTTTCCAGGCATGGAGTCATCTGTCTTCACCATCTGGCCCGTGGCTATGTAAATGGTTGCTTTTTCACAGGGTGTCATCACCCCAGCAAGCTACAAGACAGATGCGTGGGATTGGTCCCATGTCCCCACACCAAGGAACTTCTGTCTGTTATTAGAATGCTGAGTCTTCCAGAAGAGTTGGGTTCTTAAAATAAGACTAAATATCTTAAACACAGAGTACACGTTCCCGTAATCCTAAAATGTTTTTAAAGATCAGAGCAGGTTTGTGTTGTCGTGAATAATTTAAGAAGTGCAAATAAGAAATTGTCATTTGAAACATCTCATCTCAGGTAATTCCATAAATGTTTCTCTCCATTATATACTTGATTGACAGCTGATTTCCACAGCCGATTTTTAAGTCAAGCCGAGGACAAATAGACATCTGCCTTTCATTTGTCTTTTGTTAAGCAATAGAAGACAGAGTGGGCTGATGCTTAAAGAACTCTTATTTCCTGACAACTGACTTTTCTAAATGTCTGAGGGGTTAATCAAATCTGTAGAATTTGCCTGTAAAAAAAAAAACACCGTGAGAGGGGCAAGAGAAATGACACAGACATAGTGGAGGTTTGTCACTCTGTGAACTTTACATAGGAGTGGACATTATTAACAAGCCCATTATTCCAGGTTAGCTCCATGTTTGCATTTGCCCCCCCCCCACCCCAGCCTCTGCTGTAGTTCTTTTCAGAGGTATTTTTATCCTTGTATGATCTAACTTCTCTACCGTGTGAGGGTGTACATGTCTATGGAGGCATCCACCGGCCTCTGAATGATGGAGACCGCTTTAATGAGCCTCATAATTTAAACAGTGACCTTCCTCACAGAATATGTTGTGAAGAACTGATGAAAAGACTGTGGAATCCTTTGCAGCTACAAAATACTGCAAAGATGATAATGAGGAACAGCTCCATGGAGACTGTAAACCTTAAGCCAAGAAGTTAATAATTGTTATCAGTAGGCTTTTCCCTGTCCCCCAGGCCTGGCATTAGGACAATGCAGTGACTCCAAAGGTGCCCAGACCAGAGCATGCTGTCCAACAGGAATGTAATGTGAGCCGCAATGAGTTCTTTTACATTTCCTTGGAGCCACATTGTTTTTTTAAGTTACAAGAAGGTGAAATCAATTTCAGTAATATATTTAACCCACTACATCCAAATTTTCATTTCAACATGTAGTCAATATAAAAACTAAAAATTAAAAATTTTATAGAGTCTTAAAAATCCAGTGTAGATTTTATTCTTGAGTTCATCACAGTTTAAATGTGGCCAGTGGCTCCTGTATAGGACAGTATAGGCAGGCATAGCAGACAGTCCACCTAATACAAGATATCTAACTTTCATGGAGTAATGTCCATGAGTATGTGAAAGTGCTCTTAATTTTCCACAAATATTGGTAATTCTTATCTCCTAGGTTTTTAGCAGGAATCCAGCTTCAAGGAAGGGAAGAGGAATGTTCCCAATGTGTTCCAAATGCCTAGTATGTGAACAAGGGCCTACAGCATCTCGATTGCCCCATAGCCTGTCTATGAGGATAGAAGATGCCCCTCACATTGCAGAGGAGAAAATTAAAGTTCAGGAAGGCCAAGGACTTGCCAAAGTCATATAGTTAATGATGGCAAGGAACTCAGGTCTGGCTCCAGAGTCTTGGTACTTCCTACTGTATGACCTTCCCTTCTCAGACATCACTGGGTAGCAAGCAGTAGGTCTCAATTCTTATTTTGCTTCATTTATTGAAATGTATTCAAACTGTGCTCCTTCCCTTCTCAAACTGGTAAGCATCTGAATGACAGAGAGAGCGTATTATTAAAGCACTGGTCACTGGGCCCCACCCCTGAGTCTGTGATTCAGCAAGTCAGGTGGTCCAGAGAATTTGCATTTCTAACAAGTTTCCAGGAGAGGATGATGCTAATAGTCCTGGGACCCCCACTTTGAGAACTTCTGCTGTATAGACTGAATTTGATGCCTTTAAAAGGAGACTGTGTGTCTTAATCTAATAATGAAAACTACCTATACTGCCAGAAACTAAACTTTAATTTATAAATTCATCCATTGTTGTTTCCTTAGTCAGCTGAAGTTAGCTGCTACATAACTGACCTGGGATAGGTTCACCTACTATGAACCGTTTCATTCATTTATAATTAATCATTGAATATAAGTACTTTGTTGCAGTGTGGAAGCATTCACCTCTTCCCTCAGTGCCTGCAGGGAAGAGGAAATGATATATATGGATGTCTTCATCATGTAAACATTGGGTAGTCTTTACCAAAGTGCACAGACTTTTAAATCATCACTATACTTTTGAAATTTTCATGTAGCATCATTTTAGGATGTGGCCACATCACAAATATTTTTCCCGGTGGTGTCTATATAAAGCTAAATGGTATTCATTGTGCATTCACCACAGTTTAGAAAACTCCTATCTGAATCTGAAATTTAACTTACTATATTTTGACCACCATTGTCGTGCTCAAGAAGAAAAAATTATTTACCTTTCCATCCAACTCCAAGTTCCACCACCTCTTGATTTATTAAGTGGCTTGGGGCACTTTCAATCTTCCTAGCCATTGACCTCCAGCCCTTTTCATTTTTGCAAGGGAAGGCCCTTACCATTCCTCTTATTCTTAATGCCTTTAAGCCCTCTTTTCTACCCCACCTCCCAAGCCCTGTCACATCTGAAGAAAAACAATAGATTACTTTGTGCTTATCATGGAGCACATCACATTCACAAGATGACAGCAGTCCCAGGTGGGCTGCCAGGATAGGATCAGGTTGAACTGATACTGGCCCAAGGAATGAGTCATCTGCATTAGTTGCTCCATTGGAAATATGGGAAGCATTTGTGTGTTCAAAACTAAAAAGAGGCAGGCTGTGTCTTCTTTTATTTCTTCTCAGTCATCAAATGACAATATAAACAAAAGTGAAGTGGTATGGGCAGTCATACTGCAGACGGTCTTTCAGCATCACTCACAGTTTAGAGCTACCTTTTATAATAGACACTTTACACTTGTTTCTTCATGTGTATATGGATTGATTGATTTGTGAGGCTTTTAAAGATTTTTACAATATTCATTCTTGTAGCACTCAGAGCTTTTAAGAAGGGAAGGGGCAGGGTTTGGATACATTTCAATAAATGAAGCAAAATAAGAATAATAGTACCCTTATATTACAAAGACATGTGTTATGGTTTGGATCTGTGGTGTCTCCAGAAAACTCATGTGTTGGCAATGCAATATGCAGAGATGAAATAACTGAATCAGGGCTCCAATCTCATCAGTGAATAAATCAATCGATGGATTAATAATTTGAATAGATTTACTGGGTGGTAACTGTAGGCAGGTAGAGTATAGCTGGAGAAAGTAGGTCACTGGGGGCGTGGCCTTGGGGGCACTATCTGTCCCCGGCCCCTCCCCCACACACACTTTCCTGTTTCCTTCCCAGCTGCCGTGAGGTAAGCAGCTGTACTCTATTACACTCTACCACCATGTTTCTGCCTTGGAGCCAGCTGACCATGGAAAGAACCTCTAAAACCATGAGCCCAAAAAAACCTTTCCTCCTCCAAGTTGTTCTTGTCAGTATATTTGCTCACAATGACAAAAAAAATCTAGTACAGATATGATTTAAATAAAAACATGAGGAGGAGGGGCCACCTAATGTCCCCCAAAATACTTGCCGTTTCTCAGACTCTTCACCAATCATTTCTCCCATCACCGCCATGCTCTGCTCTGTACTCAGGTGCTGGTTCCAGAGGAACTGGTAAAAGGAAGGTTTGGGAGGGCTTGGGATAGGGTAGGAAAAGAAAAACACCATATATTTTTTAAAATGGACTCAGGAGTTCTTCATTTTTATTGTGCAACTCATAAATGCAGAATCCCTTCATCTGATGTGATTCTGAAGCAGGTAGAACAGTCTTAGTGTGAATTTCCTCAAATACATAGCTTTTCAGAATTTTCATCTTGACACAAACCTGGACTTCATCCTTAGAACACAAAGCCCATGTCCTTGATGAAAAGATACCGGGTACAACATTGCAATCCTTTTGATAGATGTACCAGTAAGCCACATTAAGAAGCAGACATATCTCTATAGAATATCACAAAAGGAAGATTAATAAATTTTTCCAAACACCACCAAAGTGTTTTCTGACCTTGCCATACTCCCTTGCACATAGCACAGTGCTTCTCTAACTTTCCTGTGCTTGTGAATCACCTTGGGACCTTGTTAAAATGCAGATTCTGATTCGGTAGATTCCAAATGTCTAATAAGCTCCCAGGGATGCCAGCGCATCACGCGTTGAGTAGTAAGGACTCAAATAAAGTAGAGGAGTCTGTTTCTTATCTGAAAACACTATCTGGCACAAAAGAGTTAAGATCCAGGGCCTGAGACTTGATAATAATCACTGGAGTGGGAGGGGAAGATGGGGGATGCTGATAGCAAGGAGGAAAAGTAAGAACCCAAACACAAGTGACAAGTCAGGAGAACTCAGCACCCGGAGAATAATGTGACAAATATTAGGTGGTAGCTCAGGGAAGCAGTAGAAATTAGGACATCATGATCACTGAAAGGGTGAGTATACAGTGGGGATCTCAATAATTAGATCACTGAGCCAGCAGGCAGCTGGGAAATCTGCCTCTGAGTAGCAGTTATCTAACTATAAAATCAAGTACAGAAGAGAAGGTGAAGGGTGGAAGGAGAAGAGGGGAAAGGATATGGATCCTGGCAAGGAGAAGAGGATGGTAGAGAATTGAGACACAGATTCAAATCAAGGGAAACCAGACAAGGATTCAAAGAGTGGAGCTCCAGAAACGTGGTAGAGCCCAGAGATATGGAAATCTAGCCCTAAAGAAAATCACATTCACTATGCATGATCTTTCCTGTCAGGCACTGTTGCAAAGGCCTTTGTATTCATTCATATAATTCTCACAAATTTGTATGTCAGGCATTATTGTTCCATTTTAAAGAAGTATCTGAGGTTCAGAAAGATTCCATATCTTGCCTAAAGTCTCTCACTAAAATGTGCCAAAACAAATTATTCCTATTCTATCCTCTTTCCAAGACCCTGTGCAGGCCTAGCAGCACATGGATGGAGTTACCTGGATGTTAGCTCAGGGCTCCTGCAGTCTGACCCAGCACCAAAAAAGGAGGTGAGCCTTCAGTAGAGCAAGAGGTCTGAACTAAAGATGGAAGAAAGGCCAGGGCACCAGGCACTCTGTGATATGGTACTGTTCTGCCATTTACAAAGACCACAAATCAGAACTGTTGTTATGCTAAAAAATATCCCAGTCTCTGGGTTAACTATTCTACAGTTATCTCACTTTACATGAGAATTACCCATATCATAAGCTCTGGGCTTGTCAACAAGTAATTGGCACAAAGAGTATTGAAAGAAGGCAAGATAGACATTGCAAAGGCGATAGTATTATGCCAACTTTAGCCATAACTTGTTTTATTTCTCTGTGTTGGTCTCTGAGGTGGACATCTCATTCCAAAAAAACCTAATTGCTCCTTTGCAGCTATGCAAGAGACTGTCAGTCACGTGGATTTGTTAAGGAGTACTCTTCAGTTACAATGAACAGAAATTGCCTGGATTAGTGTAAGAAGAAAAAAATTCAGGTAGATATGACAGGAATATGCAGATTAGCTCACTGAACTCCTTTATGTCCCCATTCACAGCTTACTGCGTGCTATGGGCTGCAACCATAGAGACCACATCACTCAGACTCCTGGCACTGCAGGTCTGTACCCAAGCAGAGCTGCCACAAGAGGTGGAGGCCATGCCCGATAGTTGGTGCAGGTGTGGTGGGGTAGTAACAGAAAGCTTAGAGGCCAGTTCTTAGCTTCACAGGAATCAAGAATCTTCCTCCTGTGGATCCTGACAAAAACAGTGTGACTCTAAAGCCAGTGGCTAAGGAAGCAGCTTCTTGCTTCCCATCTTCCTGGAAAGAGTGGTAACTCCCTGTTAGACCACTTCTGAGAAGTGTCTGGTTGGGGAGTTGTCCTGAAACTTGGTCTTGAGACTTCTCCTGTCCCAACCAACAACTTCGTAAGTACCTCATTCTTGCATTAAATCCCTTTCTGCTTAAACTAGTTCGAGTATATTCTCTTATCTGCAACTGACCCTTGATTAATCCAGAAGGAATTTACAATAAGGATACATGGAGATGTCACTTAGAAACAAAACAGTAAAGAAACCAAGAAGTGCTGTTTTTCTCTCACTCCGTGTGTGTGTGTGTGTGTGTGTGTGTGTGTGTGTGTGTGTGTGTCTTTAACCTACTTCATTCTTCCTTCTTAGAAGCAGTACCTGCTTTCTCCACCAATCAGGTTTTTTTTACAATACATTTTTAATTCTTCTCTCTCTGACACATACTTGCCCAGAAATGAGGGACAGTCCTTTAGTCCCAATCCCAAATTTTCAAAAGAGAGAATCTGATTGTCCATCCTCAGACTAGCTGTCCACTCTGGTTCAATTGGCTATTATTTCCATAATAAAAATTCTATGAGGTATTTTAGTTGCTTACTAATATACATTTCTAGTTAAGGAAAGTAGATTTTATATAGTTTGAGACTTGTCTCAAATCAGACAATTGTTAAGCAACTGATTCAGGATTTATACCCCTGTCTCCTGACCTCAAATTCAATGCTCATTCCACTCTACCATCACTGCCTCTCTAGTATTTATAGTTTTATCTGTTGAGTGCTTACAATTTCCAATGTGTTTTTATATCCTCCATCTCATTTGATCCTCCCAGCAGTCCCATTATTATTGTTGTCCCCTTTTACAGACAAGAAAAGTGTTCACAGAAATTAGGTGACTTGTTCAACATCGTGTATTTTATTAGAGCCAAGGTTCAAATCTTCATCTTCTGGATCCTAGAGGTATTAAATTAAATGTAAGTAGAACTAACTCTCATAGGGTATCAGATTTGATATTTCAAAGCCATTTCTTACAGTGAGTGCTAAGAGCCAAACAAGGTGGCACATGCCTATAATCCCAGTCCTTGGGAGGCTGAGACAGAGGATCACAGGTTCAAGGCCAGCTTCAGCAATTTAGCAAGACCTTGTTTCAAAATAAAAAAGAAAATAGGGCTGGGGTTGTAGCTCGGAAGTAGGATGCCCCTGGGTTCAATCCCTTTACAAAACAAAATAAAAGAATGAGTTCTAAGAAAAGAAAACAGAAGATGATACTTTGTTTTTGTTTTGTGTTGTTTTTGATGAAGTACCTGGGGAAAATTCTGTTGAACACTTAAATTCTGATAAATCTAAATAAATGGTCTACCTCCCTTGCTACAAGGAAGACTTTATTCCCTTCACAGCATACTAAGAAAAATTATGACTAGCAGGTTACTGAAATGCTAATAAAACACATCTGAAATAGGAAATAGTTTAAAGACCAGTGTGGACTGCACAACACTGTTGTGTTTGTATTTGGTGAAAGACTTTGCAATAGAATCTTGCTAATCTGTAAAGAGATAATTAAATGATCTCCCAATTTTAATATTCTTTGGAAATTACTTCTATTGGGTACGAACAGCATTAGAATATCACTTTTTAGAAGTAGTTATGCTTTTCTTTACAACCTAACTTTTGTAAAGAAAGTCATTTCCCAAGCGAAATTGCAAAGGTATTTTCTGCATCATCTTTAACTAATAGCTATTGAGCTGCTATCATGTACAAAATGCAATACCAAGTGTGCAAATGATCAAATACTTCTGAGTTTTCTCAAGCTGCTCCATTATTTTTCCCATGCTGACCTTGTGGCTCAATTATTGTAATTCTCTCCCAGCCAGGCTTTCAGCAGGCATTTCCACTCCCCGTTGTTATGTGCAATGCAGATGTAGGATTACTCTATGGCACAATGAAGGAAGCCCAGGCTCCAGCTATTGTGCAGAAGCCCTGCCCTTCTCCTGGACAAGTTCTGGAAGTCCCCCACATGGCCAAAATCAAATCCATCCAACCACTGTACTTCTGACTATTACTGGGGAGTTGTTTTAAAACTCCAGCAGTTCTTCCCTATTTTGTAGTCGGCCATCATAATTCACTAAACCCACTCTATGGCTTGTTTCAATTTCTTTTCTGCTATATCATCATTGTATAACAAAATCCTTTGTTCTTGAGTTGGCACAGAAATCCATGCTTCTCTGGAATGACCCTAAAATAATTTCTGTGGATGATAAAGCTGAGCTTTGTTGATATCTTGGTTTTCAAGAGAACAAAAGAAATTTGAGACAATCTGAAGAGTAAGGAGTGGGATAATCAAAACTAAACTGCATTTACTTGAGAGTGTGAGTGCCACAGGATCAAGGTTTCAGCAGAGGCCAGTGTGAGGAGATCCCTCTTGACAAGGCCCTTAAATCCTCCTAGAAAGTCCAGCCACTAGGGGATTGTTTCTGATCTATGCTGAATTTCTTCATCTTGTGCATTTTATAATGATCTTAACTTTATTTATTTATTTATTTATTTATTTATTTATTTATTGGCAGTACCAGGGATTGAACCCAGGGGCATTCTACCTCCAGGCTACACCCCCAGCCCTATTCTTTATTCTTTGTTTTGAAACAGGGTCTCACTAAGTTGCAGAGGGCCTCACTAAGTAGCTGAGGCTGGCCGCAAACCAAGATCCTCCTGTCTCAGCCTCCCAAGTACTGGGATTACAAGTGTGCGCCACCATGCCCGGCTGATCTTAACTTTAAATATAAAATACCAAATGGACTAAATTCACCTGGAAAACCATAATCAGCTCTCTCATTAGGATTCCATCTTGCTTTTTCCCTCCCTCCCCATCTATGATGCAACTCTTTTTTTTATTTGTGTTACTGGGGATTGAACCCAGGGGCATTCTACCTCCGAGCTCCACTCCAGCCCTATTTTTTATTCTTTATTTTGAAACAAGGTCTCACTAAGTTTCAGAGGGCTTCACTAAGTAGCTGAGGCTGGCCGCGAACCTGCGATCCTCCTGTCTCAGCCTCCCAAGTACTGGGATTACAAGCGTGTGCCACCATGTCTGGCTCTATGATGCAACTCTTGAAAAAAACATCTGGGGTTCCTTGGCGCACAGTTTGAAGACCACTCCCATACTTCTAGCCTTGTGCATTACCTTCCAATTCTGGGCCCCAAGATGAGTAGTAGAACCTTCACATCAAAGGAAGCAAAGGAGACCAAACATTTCTTTCAGCTTGTGTTCTCTCCCTTTCCTCCCACTCCCACTCCCCCCCCCAATTTCCTTTTTTTCCTGAAATTTTCTCCTCTATCACTCTACCAATCTATGGCAAACTTCAAAATGTATGTTTGGAGAACCATACCAGTGGTCTCAGAAAGTCACACTCAAACAGATGAAATGAAATTTTTGGAAAGAAACCCCACTTCAAGAGTTTTTAGTCAACATCTCTGATTAGCACCAGATCTAAAATAGCTTAATCTTGGTATGCACACCAAGTTCATTTTTTTTTTGAGGTACTGGGGATTGAACCCAGGGAACCCTACCACTGAGTTACATCCCAAGTCCTTTTTATTTTTTTTTTATTTTGAAACAGGGTCTTGCTAAATTCCTAAGGGTCTCATTAAGTTGCTGAAGCTGGCCTCAAACCTGCAATCCTCCTGTATCAGCCTCCCAAGTACTAGACAGGTATATGCCACCACATCCGGCTCAAGTTCATCCATTTTATTTCCATTATTATTTGCATTTGGCAGAATTTACAATCATAAGAAACATTATAATACCAAATGGACTAAGAAACTTGGGTTTTCTCTTTTTAAAGCTAAAAAGAATCACTGAGCATCTCCAAATTTTGAGTGAAGTTATAATCACAAACTGACAGTAAAGGTTAAAGTTCTGGTCAAATCGGATAAGATGAAGACGGTATTTGTCAAGGTAACCATCATGTACAGTCTTCTAGTTAGGGCCCTGGGTGAGAAGACTAGCAGAGGTCAAATAGAAACTGTCAGTACTGGGGCAGCTGGGGGTGAGATGAGCTGAGAGGAGTCATTTGGCCCTGCAATCAGGGAGTGAGTTGTAAAAGATAGAATGTGGGTGCATGAGGATTTGAAACCTCAGAGGTACTTCTGGCAGATTGCTTGTATCTGGGAGAATACCTAGAGAATATTCTGAACATTCAGGTAACACCCAAAACAACCAGATTAACAAAATCACCCCATCTCTGATGTAAGATCCAAGGAAGCTGACCTGATTCTCCTTGGCTCGTATTTATGTAATTCCTGGGTAAAGTATGCATTTCATACTTTACCCAAAATGAGTTTTAGGTACCCTGTGTATATTTTTTCATCTTTTTATAAAATATCCTCAGTATTCACTATACTATTTAATATATCTAGCTACTTTCCTTTAAACCTGTCAAAATACAAGCACTAATTAAACCAGCTTCTTCATGGGGTGGAGAGTGATTTTGTTGCAAAAGGAATAGACATTAAGTAGAATGACAAATCTACAGGTTGGCTTGAAAATAAAAAACATTTCATGGCTTCCAACTCCCTCTCTTAACAATCGCACCATCAGACTGGGTGTATTGTTTTCCCACCTGTAAGATAATTTTTATGTGCATTACCTTCATGTGACATGACCTTTAAAGAAATGGTGGAACAAAGGAAAGAAATAAGTCACATGATTTCATCTGTATCTAAAAGCAAATACTCCCAGATTCTGTTTTCCGTCCTCTCATCCCCACCTTGCATGGCATCCCATTTTCTAATTTCTAAATCTCTGAGATAATGACTTTTTGTATAAAGAAAAATACTATTGATTTCTTCTCCCATCAGCCTCCAAGGAAAGTACTCATGAAAGACTGAAGCAGACATCCAAACACCCTTGTGATTCTTTTGATGAAATGAAAAGGCAAGAACATTGTCTCTTCCTTCCTTCTTCTTACTGGAAATATCTCTGATTTTTAGTTTTGATCTTCATTTTCTATATGCTGTTAAGTGCAGTGACCTGGTCAGTGGGATGAGGGCATCTTAGAAGTTGCCAGGAAGGATTTTCTCGGCTCAGTGAGAAAACGTTGACATCAGAGGGCAACATCTCATTGGCCTTTTGTGAAATTACTTCACACTCCAATCTCTGGAGTAAAAACTATTCTCAGTCTCTCTATTTTTATTAGGGAAATCAGTGGAGTTGGGCTTGAGTCTTTTTTGCCTGCACAGCTAGAAGTGCTGTGTAACTAAATGGTATGAGATGACAATGCAGGGAATTCCTAAGGGGCCTTAGTGTCTCTTTGTCATCTATACCTGCTCCCCTTCCCAACAGCAGAATCTCTGCTAATTAGCCAGCTGGTTGCATTATTTCTGTGATTGGCAGTGTTGAGACAATGAGAAATAAGACCCCATGGTACAAGGAGATTAGTTTGACTTTTGTTTCCAGGAACAGAACACTACTTCCAGAACCCTTCTTTTACAGAAGACAAGTTTTGTTGCCAACTTCTATCAAACTGAAACAGCCCTTTCTCCAAATAGCCTAGTCTGTTGCATTCTTTAGTGGACTCTCCCTCAGTCCTTTGGGAAAGAAATAGACATGTGGATATCATTTCAAACATCCCAAGGTGTTTCTCATTAAATACTTACTTTTTCCATCCAACCAGTAAATATAATACAGGACAAGCTACCTCCTGCTTTCTGTTATCTATAAAGGCCAAGTCAAGTGCTCAAGAGAGCTCTTCAAGTTTGGGAAGAGAGGTCAGTGAGTAGCTATTCTTACTGTTATTAAGGAGGACCAGAAAGATTGAGCTTTGAAGAGAGAAATGTTTAAAGAAAGTAATGTTCATTTCTCTTTTGCCTTTCTAAGTGACAAGACATGCTCCTTAAACAGCCTAAATCCCAACCCCTCAACGTTAGGATGGTGTATTGGACAGGGTTCTCTAGATTAACAGAATACACAGAATGAGTATATTTGAAAAAAGGGATTTATCAGATGGGCTTACAGTTTGAAGCAATGTAGTCCCAGGTTCTGACTGCACATGGAGAGTCAGAGGAACCAGTAGCTGGTCGAACGGTCTAAGAGCTGGAGTCTTAGGATCGGAGCAACCACTAATTCAGTC